>PVIC010001157.1:0-97280 GCA_004025085.1 Thryonomys swinderianus
CTTGCAAGGCAGGCGCCGGAACCACTGAGCTAACCCTCCGGCCCAGAAAACAAATTTTTGGAATATGAATCTGAGGAAATCTTACTAGCTGTGGAGAGAAAAGACAGCAAAAAATTGCAATGAATTTGGACGTAGACATCTGATAAACAGATTGTCCAGAGAAAACAAAATAATAATGTGAAATAAATACCAGAGGAGAAAACTGCGGAGCTGAAATGTAGTGTCTTTAGATGGGGAGAATCCACCTACTTGGTCCCATAGGGAACAGAACTCCCAGGGGAATAACACAGACCTCATGACTTACTTCTGCTGTTCTATTCAAAGTGAAGATCACATTGGGAGTCAGGTGTGGGGTAGGAAAGAACGATCAATTCAAAAGGCCAGAGAGGATTTCTTTAGTTGTTACAAACAAATAATTCTGAATATTGAAAGTTTAAAAAGTAAGAGAAAAGTAAAAAAGGGGGTCTCACTTGGCAGGAGAGAGAAGAAAAGACATAGCCTGACATGATAATCAAATTAGGGAGTAAATAGACGTTCTCTGAAATTAATGAACCAATCAATACAATAGAATTCCAGCTTATGTATATGGTGATGATCATCAGCAGAAATACAAATTCAGAAATAGTTGTAAGGATTAAATAGTGTTGTTTCTGTAAATACTGTAAGAAAAACTAGAGATTTGGATGCATAGAGCAAGGAAGGTTCTCTTTAAAAAAATATTTTCACTTGATTAGATTTTTCAAACCATATAAAAGAATCTATTTGTTCCAATTTTTTTGTTTTGTTTTTTGAGACAGGGTCTCGCTTTGCAGTTCAGGCTGGCCCTGAGCTCACTAGGTAGCCCAGGCAAGCCTCAAACTCAGCAATCCTCCTGTCTCTGCCTCCCGAGTGCTGAGATTACAGGTATGAGCCACCACGCCCGGCTGTTCCAAAATTTTTAAAAATCCAACTACTTTTTCTTAAGTAGACTGTCGATTACTCACTATTTTCCCTTTTTCCTTACTTCTCCATTAGTGCAACTTTCTCCACAGAGCCTCAAGTGCAGGGAGGATGACTTGATCTCCAACTCTGAGAGGTTGGTCAGCAACCTAGATTGTAGTACAGAGGTCCCTCTGTGCATGGATTTCATACAGACAGATTTAGCTAACCACAAATTGAAAAATAATATATTGAAACTGAATATTCCCAGACTTTCACCTTGTCATTATTCTCTCAACAACTATTTGAATAAAATTCACCTTGTGTTAGATATTATACACCATCTAGATGTGATTTAAACCAGACTGGAAGATGTACATGGAGTCTGTAGAGATACTTCACCACTTATATAAGGGACTTGAGTATCCATGGATTTTGGTAACTGAGGAAGGTTCTAGAATCCATCTCCAAGGATACTGAAGACTATAGTTCTGTTTCTCTAGTAACTAATTGGATTATGGTTACTCCTGTGGTCTTGTTCTGAGCAAAGAGTCAAGAGGTGTATCTCCTCAAAAATTTTGAGAAATTTCTTATCTCACAAAGGTGCAAGGAAAAAGTGTAACCATTTCTATTGCTGGAACCTTGCAGATAACCAAACGCACTGTGGGGAGTTAGTTGGAGACAAGCAAATGTGCTGAGGATATTCAAACAAAATATGCTGAGGACGTTGCTGATGTTGCTGAAGGAAACCGTCAACTCAGCAAGTCTCTGAAAAGATGGACCCAGTCCTTCCAAGGATTTTAGAGTGGACAAAGAAAATGTGGTTTTTGTATATGATGTAATCAATTTTCTTGTGGTATGCAGAGTTGGCTATGTTCTGTATCCTGCAGTGGATGGTATCATATGTATATATGAGTACTATGTTCACTTAATAGAAGCTTAAAATTGAGACTACACATCCTTTTAGAAGGAAAAAATTATTTTTATTAGTAATTAGGTGCAGTCCACAACAATGCATTCTTTGTAGGTGGCTAGTACATTTACATAATACAGCTGAGTTCTTTATAAATCTTCATCTCCTTCTTTTCCTACCCCTCCTTCCATCTCATGGTCCTGATGGTCCTCTTCGCCATTGCAGAAAGATCTCTTTCCCTGTTTCCAACTATATTTTGTCCTTTAATTTATTGTTTGGGTTTCTTACACAAGAGAAATCATGTTATGTTTAAGTTTGTGGGTCTAACTTATTCACTCAGTAGTATGGTTCAAGGTATGGCCATTTTCCTACAAATGGCTCAAGTTTATCCTTTGTAACACAATGGTCCTCCATTGTCTGTAAATACTTTCTTCACCCATTCATCTGTTCATGGACATATAGGTTATTCTTGAGCTATGAATCGTGGGGATGCTTTGGGATGTGATGTTTATGCATCCATTAGGACAAAGAAATATGTATTAGAGTCAGAATGTCTATAAGCTCAGAACTGCAAAAATGGAATGTAATTGCCTTTACAACAAGATGTATAGATCCATAATTTAAAATTATTCCTAAGAATCTTGAGAGTCAGTATCTGGAAGGAAAGCAAAGATCGATCATTGGGCTAATATGACTGAAGCACATGAATTATGGTTGCACATAGTATCTTAATAAAATCTTCTTAATGACTTTGAGAGGAAAGGCCAAGAGAGTGGACAGCCTGTCCTCTCAATCGTTGGCCTGACATGGTGACATCAGAACAGAAGACTGAAGGCTGGCATTATAGGCATAGCTGGCAATAAGGTGATTACTAGATCTCCCCTGACATGTTTCCACAAAGATTCCACAAATCTTTAATAGTTCTCCTCAAATTCTCTCACTCCAACAAAAATGAAGTAATCATGCACACTTTTATACATGGTAAGAAACTTATCAGAAACATGAACTCCTTGCAAACTTTTTCAGAGTCACTGAGAAGATACTGTCCTCTTGTTCAAATCAGTCTTCCTTCTCACTTTGGTGTTTCTGATGCACTTTGTACAGCATCTTTACTCCTCTTGGGCAAACTTATGAAAAACCAGATGAGCTGGGCAGGTACCTGTAGCCCCTGATACTTGGGGTGGGGGAGGCAAGACCATTACTTGAGCCCAAGAGTTTGAGTCCAGCCTCGGGGAACATGGAAGATCCCATCTCACAAAACAATTCCAATTCTAAAATTTGCAATCATGAACATTTTGCTGCTCTAGCTGTTCAAAGCTGTCTGATGATGCCCTTATAACTATTATCAATTTTGTAAGATGCACGGAGGTGATAGTTTTATATTTTGAAGACCAAAAAATAATGAATGGATGTTAGGAATCAAATCCAAGTTTTCCTAACACCAAGAACTAACTCTCCTCTGCTCCCTACAGTATTCCTTTATGAGCAAATACCACCGAAAAATAGGGTCACAGAGCTGGCTTTACAAGGATCAGTAGAAGCTAAGCTGAAGAGAAGAAATCGCAGATTTTGGGCAGCAATTCATATTTGGTAAGTTTCCCCTGCCAGCTGATTTGTGTGTGATGGACACTGTCAAAGTAGTACAGATGAATATAAATAACTTTACCTGGAAATGCCTTTTGGGGTCCTGACATGATACATAGGACTTAGAATCTCTAGTACTTGGAAACAGAAGTGGAAGCAGAGATGCTGAGTGCTTGAGGTTTCTTTTACTTGAGGGATGATTTTATTTTATTTATTTTTTTGAGACAGGGTCTCGCTTTGTAGTTCAGGCTGGCCCTGAGCTCACTATGTAGCCCAGGCGAGCCTTGAACTCAGCAATACTCCTGTCTCTGCCTCCTGAGTGCTAGGATTACAGGCGTGAACCACCACACCCGGCACTGTGGTAAGTGGTATTGATCGCTGGTGGGCGTGAGTCTCCACGCCCAACATTGTATGTGGTTACCAGGGATTGAACTCAGGACCTTGCGCTTGCAAGGCAGGCGCTGGAACCACTGAGCTAACCCTCCAGCCGGGATGATTTTATTTTGAAGTAAAATCTCTTATTAGTTGTTGTTTATATTTGAGAAGCATATTTGCATAAAGATGAGGGGATTAATATGTTCCCTGGTGTATTAGAAGCCTGAAATATAGTAAGGCAATACCTCATTGTCTAAATTAGAACCATACTGAAGAGCAAAGACCCCCAAATTCTGGCACATATTTGACAATCTGAGTTGACTATTTCCTTGACTTTTGCCAAACTAAACAGGGTCATTGACTCACCACATTAATGGATAGTTAAGTAACAAAAGTCAGCACCAGAGGCTGCAGTCTGCCGTAATGTGTGAAGGAAGTGTCTTGGAGTCTGAGTACGCTGGGATGCATATATCCTATACTGGCTGGCCCTTGAAGCTTTCACAGGAGCAAGAGAACTTCTGTGGGGATTCTAATGGGCTTCTCTCAACTTCTTGGCATTTCCTTCTACACCCTCATCAACCTATGTTTCACCTCAGTTTAGTGGGACTGGTAAGGACAGACCTGCTGTCTCACTCCTGACAGCCATTCTGTTTCCATAGCGCTCTGGCCAGTGGCTTTGCACTGAGCTTACCTCTTTCCCTTGATATTTCCACCAACCTTGTTTTCTGCCCTGCGTGCTCTAATTTCAACACTGTGTGATTAAGAGAAATCTTGAAACATTAGTTTATAGCCAATAAGTTTTAGAGCTTCTGACATTAATATTTATTTTTTCTATTTTATTTTTACATATACTTTGTGTTTATTTATATTGGAAAGAAGAAGGATGTTTTGATGACCATCTACAACTCAGAGGATCCTAAAACTCACAAAGCTCATTACTGATGTTTCCCTCATTCACACTAATTTTCTTTATACTAATTGTTGAGTCAGCTAGTTGACTTATATTTTGCATTCTGTAGAAAATGCTATGTTTGAAACAGGCTAATGAATAAATCAGATAGCAGTGGCTCCTCATACTCTAAGAGCATTCTTTTTTTAAAACTGGGATTTGTAAGAAACAGACTCGTTACTTTTTCCAATGTGAAGTTGTGTTAGTTCATAAATAATTAACTATTAGGGAAGACAGAAGAAAGTAGATGCTGAAGAATGGAAACATAGCTTCCACTTTTAGAGGAAAATGCTGTGATCAGCTAAGAAAGATCATGTCTGTGATGATAAAATACCTTTGAAGCACAATACAATAGGCTTCTGCAACATTATTTTTCTTTTAAAACAATCAGCCATGCAGAACACATTTCAATAAAATAATTAAATATGTTCAGTAAATGTCTAGCATACTTTTTCCCAGCTTTGTTTAACACATTGAGAAGCATACAAAATAAATGTAAATCCCTGAATATTTGACAAGCTTCAACTTTTTGTACTGAAGCATCTGACTACCTTAGGAGTATTCTCCTATTATCCATTCTTTTTTGATTTTTTATTTTGGGACAAGATCTTGCTGTGTTGCCCAGCAGGACTGGAACTAGCAATATTGTACCTCAGTCTCCCTCAGTGCTCAGCTGACAAGAGTATGTTGCCGAGCCTGGCTGAGAAGCCTCTATTTTAAATGAACGGATGGTGTACAGGCGACAGTGCAAGCAAATCCCAGAGCTCAACCTGGATTCAGGTCTCTGTCTTTATAACAGCCCTTGTCACCATTAGTATCTCATACACATGGATGACTAAACCAGCTGGGGTTTCCTTTCAGCACATCAGGGATATGGAGGAGCTAGGAGAAGTCTTCCCTAAAATCCTAGAGTTTCTACTTCTTGTATTTGTCCAATACTTGAACATACTGAAGTCAAGCAAGTTGAGATAAATGGAAAATTGAACATTTCTATTTTAGATATTCAAATATTTGTAGTGCAATGGTGGAAATTCTCTTAGCACTTTCAAAAGATGTTTATTTAGTGTTAATTTAACTAATAAAGGAGGAAGAACTGGATAAAAGGGGTGGAAGGTGTCCTAGAAAAAGAGAAGAAAGAAAACCTTTAAAACTTCCCAAGGGAATTCTCTATTCTTTCTCTTTCAGTAATGAACAGATGGAATTTACTTTAGCTCAAGACAAAGTATAATTTCCAATCTTCCTCTTACATAAACTGTACTGTGTAATTAAACTGCATGCCCTCTGGAGATTAAACTCTAACTTGGCTGAAGCAGTAGCACCAGCTGGTGTCCACAGAGCTGTGGAAGGGATTTTTATATAGACCATTCAGAGCTTCCCTCCTGAATTTCCTCTTTACCTAGCCTTATCCAGAAGGGAAACATAGTGAAATAATCGAGTTTGCTTTTGGATTTTTTGATATCAAAAAACAAAATGAAGTATAGGTGCTTTCTAGGTACTATTAATAAAAACCTTTATATATATACATATATACAAATATGTATACATATATATGTATGTATACATATACATACACATACATATATATGTATATATGTATACATATTTGTATATATGTATTATGTGTATATATATATGTGTATACACACACATATAGCCTTGATGTGAGATAATCAGGACTTGATTTTATTTATGTTCAATGGTGGCTTTTCTATATCTTGCCTTTCCTTCTACCATGCTGAACCTCCTTAATTTCACAAATCTTATCATTAATAAATCTTGACTTTCTTACCAGATTACATGTGATTTGAAGACAAAAATCCTCCTTATAACTCTCTAACTCCATCCCTCCTCCTCGAGTGGGAAGGCATGTTCATAATGGACAGTACGGAAAAGGTGCAAGCCCACTCACATGGTGAAAGGGAGATAGCTACAAACTGTAAAGAACAAAACAAAGACAATAGTAAGTTGCCTAAAATAAGACACCAACTTCTGTCTAGATGCACGTTTCCAAGCTTTATTGCTTTGGGACTGATATTTGAGGCCACAGGGCTGCGGCTCCACCTTCACAGTGATGGTAGGTCTTCTCTAGAAGGACCTGAGTTCTCACTCCCAGTCATTCTAAGGTGAGACAGGACACAGGCAATGTCCTCTGCCTCTGTCTCCTGATCTTTACTGTTAACAAGAGGCCAGCATGACCTTGTGGTGGGAACTCGCTCAGAGGAAGAGGGCAATGCAACACGTCCTGATTGGCAATACTAGTGGCAACTGCTACAGACCTGGTGACCTCTGCAAATCTTCTAGAACCATCAAGGAGCAAGTAGAATGCTGTAGAGAAATGGAACAGACAGGACTTAGCCGCATCACCCAGAGAGAAGGGCAATGTCCTCTTTGTGGAAAAAAGGGGGCTCTGGTTTCTGGGCAAAGTGTAGAATCTGTCGAGAGACTTCTCCAGGGAGGTGATGTGGGAACACATAGGACTTCTCCTTTCCAGCGATGACACAGGTCTAAAGGCGACAGAGTAAAAGCATGGCTCCTTGCTCCCCAGAGGTGTGGGCTTTCAGCAGCTCAGGAGCTCAGCCCTGGCAGCCATGGATGCAACAGTCAGGCACAGGGACAGGAGGCCGGTAGGGACAACAGTGGGGATCACATTCTCAGATGCTCAGGGCTGCCTGGGTTTCATAGGCCCTTTGTGTTCATTCATGTTTCTCAGTTTGAGACTCTCATGATGTGTTGCTTCCTTAGCTTTCACTGTAATTGGACTGTTTCCTTGGATACACACTTGTTATTTGTCTCGTGGTCCCCATCATCTTTACTGAAAAGATTTCACACATGGATTTGAAATTCTGTATTTCCTGTGCATGTCAAGAGTTAGTGTCTCCTTTTTATAAACTTGCTTTTTAGGGTCTCCATCACGACGATTTTTCTTTAGGTAAAATGTTGAATGAGTGTCTTTCTCCTAAGGCTGATGGTGCCATGGGATGTTATGTGTGAAGCACTTGGCTTAAAAATCCCATCTAATCCCATCTGGATTATGGTGGCAGGAATAGTGCAGTGGCCTTTCCATTGTCCCCTGATCCCCCATCATGGGAAGGCCGAACCACTTAATCTTAGAAATGGGGAGATCTTGACTCATTGCCAAGTATCAGCTTTCAGGGCACTTTTTTAATAGTCCCATTTACATATCCTTCCGAAGATCAGGGGTTTGTGGAAAGGTTTATGGCCTCTTTGCTCTGGCTTTGCTGGTAAAGCAAGTGAAGCCACAGTAAAAATTTATCTGCACAGCTTTAGATGCTATAGCACTATTTCTTCCATTTCTCAAAACAGAGTGAAATACAGCACGAACTAGAAACTTTTCAGATAGTATTTTGGCTTCTTTATCAATATCAATTTCTCTCTCCCACTCCTTTGCTGTGTATGTTTATTTCTTATTTAGCTTTTATTATTTCTCTGATGTGGGCTGTATATTTTTTGGTAGGATTGGAAAATTATCTCAATTTGTCATCTATCCACAGGAAAATATTGTGCTGTTCTTTGGAATTATACACAAAAGAGTACTGGTGATATAGCAGAATGTACTCTTAGTTTAAAAAATCCTGGTGCTTTCTTGGTGTTTGTTTTCATAATTCTAGTTAATTTTTGTAGAACATTTAAAACTAATTATACTGAAAACATAAGAGAAATAAAATGTCTATTTAATTTTTTTGTATTTGACACTTTTTGTATGTAATGCTCCACCTCTGAGATGCAAATTTCCTGAATTACATAGCTAAGTGTGTTAGCTACAATTCCTCCATGTTCTCTGTCCTCCCACCAGACTGAATTACTTCCTTTTCCCTAGATATTTTCAGTTACCTGCTTTGTAAATTTTTCAGCTTTTTCTGCTGCTTCTGGCTTCATCCAATGGAACGGCTTTTCCTCTTTCATGTCCAAAGGTGTTTTTTTTTTTTTTAACCCTGTCTTGATCCTAAAAAGAACTTCTAATCTCCCTCGGTGTCTTGCGGCATTGCTCTTTGTCATCTCACGGTTCTTGCCTTTTCTCTCCCCTCTATCTCTGTCTGTCTATCTATCTATCTATCTATCTATCTATCTATCTATCTATCTATCTATCTATCTATCTATCTATCTGTCTATCATCTATCTGTCTATCTATCATCTATCTATCTATCTATCTATCTATCTATCTGTCTATCATCTATCTATCTGTCTGTCTGTCTGTCTATCTATCATCTATCTATCTATCTATCTATCTATCTATCTATCTATCTATCTATCTATCTACCTATCCTCTATCCATCTTTCTGTCATCAATTCTCATTGTCTACTTGGTTTCATCATTGTAACTTTTCTAATATTTCTCAATTCCTTATCCTTGATTTCACATTATTTCCCCTAGCATATCCAGAATGTCTTACTTATAATAGCTCTTCATTCAATATTTATTGATAAGTCAATGAATGAAAATCCCTGCAGTTTAATGCTGCATAATAGATGTGTTTTCTTAAATTCACAATAATTATTGATGCCTTTGCTGGATCTCTGCAATCACCTCACTTTTTTGCCTTCTGCTGTTTGTTTTTAAAATCACTCTCACTCTAGAAAACATGTGGGTATTGGGCTAGAAAGAATTAAGATTAATTATGTACAGTAAAAGTAGAAGGATACTATTTATTTTTGTTCCCTTCCCAGGAGGGAAGGCAGAATATGTATCATCTTGCTTGTGTATTATCAAACCCCTTAGCTTTATTTTCTTCTTAATATGAGTAACTAACTATTCTCTGTAATCAAGTGAAGTTCTTTTAAAAACAGCTTGGTAGTAACCAATCACGTTCTGTATATTTCTTGTAATTTAATGACAAGAAATCACCTCTTTATAGCAGATATATATTTCTCTTTCCTTTTTCTCTTTCACCAACACATAAATGTTTCCACACACCTGTGACACAATCTGCTATGTATATTTTGCCTCATGCTATTTCATTTCAAAAGGAAATTAGAGGTTTCAAGAGTGAACATAAATCACTTTGTCATGGATGTTGAGTGATATTTTGCAGGATGGGAAACTAATGAGGAAGTGTAAGGAAGAAAAAATCGGAACGAATGAAGTTCATTTTAGAAATACATTATACATTCATCGTTAAATATCTACAGTCATCTAGGAGGAAATTCAGTTTCAGTTTACACAATTTGGAAAAGAAAATTGAATGCTGTGATTTTAGGATTCACTGTGTATTTTGAGAAAGCCAGTTTACGCAGGTGGTCTTAACCTAGTTAAAGACCCATGGGAGCATCTAGGGATCCCTGTAGTATCTCTTCTTCTGTGGCACTAGGGGAAGACAATGCCGCCAGAAGTGTGGCATTCATTTTGAGGTAATGGTACCCTGTGTGCTGTGAACAGAATGAATGAGACCAGTTTAGGAGAAAACTCTGGACAGCTCGAGTATCTCTGGATCAGGACCCACTGGGAAGCTCAGGTCGACTACTGGGGGCCACTCAGGCAAGACTCCATTCCATTCCACCCCAACCCATTTCATTCCAGGCAACCTCCCAGGCTGGTATGAAATGAAGCAAAATGTCCTGTGACCCTGGGGAGCAGCACTGGTTACTTTCATGTTTCTGCAGAAGTGTAATGCTCCCTATTGGGAGAGACAAGGCCTTTCAGATAGTGAGTAGGCAGTGGGTGGTCAAAATTCCTGGAAAGAGGAACCTTAAAATGTGCTGAACAAGAATGAACCTCCTAAAATCTAGAGTAATAGCATCTCTCTAGAGAACAGACACTTAAATTAAAAGCAGAATAAATTCTCAGGGCTCTTCGGTTTTGCTTTTCATCTCTACCTGGCTGGCAAGTGCATTTAAATGTTGTACTTCATGAAGTCACATAAACCAACATGTTCCGGGCCCTTACTCTGTGTCTTAGGTGCTAGGGGTAGAAGGATGGACAGGACAGGGACCCTCCCTGTGCTCTGGAAGAGCTGATCTGTAGGGTGTGGTGAACTTGGCTCTTCACCCTGCCATCAGCACACGGATGAGTTTAGCTGAGCTAAGTCACCAACATACAGACTCAAGAACTCCATGGAAGTCTACAGTTTTAAATGCTGGAGTTTTGAAATGGTTTGTGCTACAGCATTATCACTGAAAAAAAAAACTCGATAAAGCAGATATAGATAGTAAGTGGCCACAATTCAGAGGGATGAGTAGTAAAGAAAATGCACTCATGGGAATCTTTTTCTTCTGGGAAGATGAAGTACTATAGTGTTTTTCTCCACTCCTCCTGGCAAACTCAACAAACAATCTTAGACACTCAATAGAAAACAAACCTAGGAAGACTTGGAGAAGT
This sequence comes from Thryonomys swinderianus, assembly GCA_004025085.1. Lineage (NCBI taxonomy): Eukaryota > Metazoa > Chordata > Mammalia > Rodentia > Thryonomyidae > Thryonomys > Thryonomys swinderianus. The sequence goes on from PVIC010001157.1 coordinate 11,074, forward strand.
GAAATAAGAGGCAGACAGATGGGATCCTCCTAACGACGTATATAGTAATTGTCTTTCTGTCCTTTTTATATCCCAGACTTAGGGCTCAAGAAATTGGCAAACGTGAATCTGCTTTTTGAGCAAACTCAAAAAGAGGAAGGTTAGGGAGAGAGAAATGCTTCAGTGGTAACTACTCTACTTTAGACAAATACCAAGAAAATATTATGATCATCCCAGTATCCACCAGAAAATGAAAATGTTCAATTAAAAACACACAGAAGGTGCTAGGAACGTTGCTACTGATCCTGTTTTACATATGCTTCAAGGTACTTTGCTCCTCGAAGGTGGGTCCCCAGGTGGCTATTTCTAACAAAGAGACTGAGGGGAAGCGCTGCGGAGGATGGAGGGCAGGAGGCTGAGGCTGGAGGTGGAGTGGGGATGTATTCCTCAGAGCTCTTGCACCGCTGGCTTGGTTCTAATGGTGCTGCTGTAGCTGCTGAAGAATCTGGAGGTTTTGAAATATTTTTCATTATGAGTTTCTGTCTTGCCTTTTGGTTTACTGCACATACCTCCCAGTGCTAGAAATTTAGGATTCCCACAGAGCGTGGGATGTAGAGGTCAGAGCCCTAGTGGAGGCTCTATATCTAGGATAATGTGAACTAGAAAACTAAGCTCAAATTTGTAAGGCTGTTCATTCTACACTTATATTTTTACTGACATAAAACTTACATAGGCTGAAACATACTGACCCCTGACATGTAGTGTGCTGTGTTCTGATTGATATATGCACAGGTGTGACACGCCCTCAATCAAAGTGTAGAAAAATTCCACTCTTGGGAAGCTGCTCAGCACCTTTCCAGTCCATCCGGACAACTTCTTCCCATAGAATTTTCCTTTTTCCTGCATTTCATATTAGTAGAAGCTTCCAGACTGTCCTTTCGCTGGGGTTGTACCCATTTACTCACCCACAGACAATATTATAGGAAAATGTCAAAGATGCACAAGATATTTTTTCCCCAAGAAGTTCATCTCATATAGTAGATAGTTTTTAGACTTGTGGATGATCGACATCTTTTAACTATCTTTTCAATTTGAGGAAAATTCTCATGATATGAGCCTGAACTCATATTCCTGGGTCCTTTGAGTCTGAAACATTGATATGACTTACTTTCCACCAACCCAATTGATTTTTCAAGGAATTTTGCTTCAAGGAGAAGTGAAAAAATTTTGTTGGTGAAAACAACAATAAAATGGAAATGATGCTTATCTATATAGGGGGTTTAGAGAGGGCAGGGGAAATGGGAAAAATAAAAATCAAAACATATCGTGTACAGGTACACATTCTCAATGTTGAATGTGATCATAATGTATATATAAAGTGTACCAATAAAGTCAATTTTAAAAAGAAGACAACAAAATAGAAAAAAAAGAACAATGATATGAACAGGCTCAGCAAGGAGCATCTACTTTGCTGGCAGAGGGGTCCATGTATCCTTGAGTATGCTACTTCTTGTCTTCTGGTAATTCTCTGCACTGGATGATAACTTGATATTTAGTTTATTTAGCTTAAGTTATCCAGAGTAGATTTTTTTTGCTTACAGACAAGAACTTGGCAGGCTATCAAAGGTTCACTGCATCCCTAAGAAGACTCAAACCTCTGTCATGGTCCAGCCTGATTGAAATATACTGCAAGCCTTAAAAGTGATGGAATCTCTGGGAGAAAGAACCCAGGCATCAGTATTCCCTAAAGTTCATCAGTGATTCTAGCACAAACCTGGCTGTGAAGATCACTGGCAGTGTTGAAGCCGTGAACGGGCTCCTTCCAGGGGCAGCTAAGATAGAAGCATCATCATTCACTGAGTGGGGACACACAGTTATTCTGACTATACAGAAGAGCCAGAAGTTGCCCGGTGCAAGATCCAGCACATAGCGTAGATGAGGACGCATGTAACATCTTATTGCATTAGAAGCAGCATTCACCATTTTTTTTTTTTGTATCACACTTTTTAGCCAGGTGTGGTGGCTCATGCCTATAAACCCAGCACTCGGGAGGCAGAGACAGGAGGATTGCTGAGTTCAAGGCTTGCCTGGGCTACACAGTGAGCTCAGAGCCAGCTTGAACTACAAAATGAGACCCTGTCTCAAAAAACAAACAAACAAACAAACAAACAAACAAATGTATCACACTTTTTAAAGACTTATGTGAAAGAGGACTTCCAGAACTGCTTCAGAAAGTGATAAGAATGATGGGGGAAATGTGCTTGGCCTGAAGGGGAAGATTTAATTGGGATTAACAGAGAAGTATCTGTTATTGTAATAATTTTTAACACTTAAACATTCACCTTGCATTTTGACATTTCCTTGTATGTCCTTTGTATAAATGATCCTGTGATTGTGATCCTGCTGAGAATGTTCAGCAGTTTAAATGTTGCAATGACTCACCACATCAGACAATCATGACGGTTTTAGGGGAGGTGAAGTTGGTGCAAGGCTGCTCGGGCACAGGCTGGGGGAGAACCAAGTATGATAGTTACAGTAGGAAACTGCTCCCCACCAACCATTATTTGGAATTAGCTCAACCAGCACACTTCTTTTATTCTCCTGGCAGTAATTCCCAGAATTCCTGGTGGCACAGAATTGACAATGAATTGAGGGACTGAGCGCCCATGAGAATCTTAAGACTTAGAACCAAGTGCATCTATCCACATATATGTGCACTCGCTTGCTTGAATGGCCCTCAACTCAACCACCCAGTGTCTCATTTTGGATGCCTGAGAGTTGGCTTGGATTGCAGCCTCTCACCTGAGGTTTACCTATCCTTTCCTGGAGTGCTGGATCCTGCCATCCCGTCTTTGCTGAGCTTGCTTTACCTGCCTCACACCTCACTGAAGCCTCAGTGTGTATTCTCTTGGGTTGATTTCCTTTTTTCTTCCTTCCTTCCTCCTTCTTTCCTTCCTTCCTTTTCCTTCCTTCTTTCCTCCCTCCCTCCCTCCCTCCCTCCCTCCCTCCCTCCCTCCCTTCCTTCCTTCCTTCCTTCCTTCCTTCCTTCCTTCCTTCCTTCCTTCCTTCCTTCCTTCCTTCCTTTCCAGAGAACAGTAACTTACTCATTTTATTACATTACTGATGAACATGAACAGATGAAACTTTCCTGCTATCCTAGGTGTTTCTTTTTTTTTAAATTGATTCTTTATTGGTACATTTTATATACAGATCACAATCACACACAACATTGGGGAATTTGTACCAGTATATGACACAAGTTAATTCTCATTTTTACTGATATCCCTACCCACCCCTTATATACATGCTCTTTCATTTTCTTGCAGAATCATATTTATTCTTTCCCCTCATTACATTCCCACACCAAATTCCCTTTGGATACTTCCTATTTTACAAAAACTATTATACATTCTAGGACTCATTTACATCTACAGGTTCTCATACCAAAGAAAAGATATGGTATTTGCATATCTGTGATCTATTTATTTCACTTATTAGTGTATCCTCCAGGTGTATCCATTTGCACATAAATGAATGAAACTTGTCATTCTTTATGGCACAATGATACTCCATTTTATATTAAAAAAAACACATCTTCTTTTCCTAATCTCCAGTTTATGGGCATTTGGGTTGTTTCCAAGATTGGGCTATCACGAACTGAGCTGCTATGAACAAGGGTGTCAATATGTCTTTCCAATGTGATTTTTAAAATTCTGTTGAGTATATTCCTATCTGGTTCACAGAGTCATACACATTTTCCCTCTCTCCTGCTCTGGATGGCATGTTTGTGGTGCTATTCTGTTCAGGAAAAAAAATGCTCCTGCTACCTGTTTAGCATTCATGGTTTGCTACTGAGAAAGCTTACATTATTTTCTGAGAAATAAGACATTCCACATGCTTTGTGACCGAGAGAATCTTTCCTGACCCTTGTGCATTTCTGACTTGAATTTATCATCACTATTAGTCCCAGGAGGTTCTCTTCATTCTTACAAACTAGAATTCTTAGCATCCTGCCTTATTTTTTTTTTTTTCTCTCCGAGGTACAAACACTCCTTCTGGGACATTTGTGACAGATTTCACTGAAACTTCAAAAGTATTTATTTCACTATTCAAGATATTTCTTTTAACCTTAGAAAGGAAATGCCAACCACAACTAAGGACTGCCCATCTCTGATGATGAAGGCAGGAAAATAAAATCTTTGAAGCTGGAAAAATGGTCACACTGTCTCCACGCATCACAAGAAGAAGAGGGTTTATCTACATTGGAGCTAAGAACCTGACCCACAAGTGTTAAGCTATTAGCCTATTAAGATCATTGTGTTTTTATCTTCCAAATGCTGCAGGTTTCCATTGCATTGAGGAGGCCAATAGACCATGGTGCCGTCTTATCTCACCAGGAGTTTCTCACCCAGGTGTTCAAAAATGTCAGTCTTTTGAAATTTTAACAACATTTCCACTTCCTGAGCAATAGCACTTAGCCAGGGGCATTGATTGGAAGCTTTGAACAAGAAGGTCAAGTTGCTGAGGGATGAAACACCACAACAGGGACTGTCATGTGGAAGAGAATCGGAGAAAGTTCATTTTGAGTCCTTGGCTGGCTTTATTCTAGTGATATCCAAAGAGAAGCACAGGACACAGCTTGCAGCCTGATTATCTGGGGTGTCAGCTTTTCCAATACGCACTTTTCTTTTCAGGTCTTTGTGGGTCCTCAGCAGGAAACAAGCCTCTTCCCTGCAGTGGGCAAGACACTACCCAACAAAAAAAAGCATGGAGGGGGGGTGTTGGTCCCAAGAGAAAAATCACTCTTGGCCTGCAGATTTGGACCCTTGGGAAGAGGTGACAAAAAGGAATTGAGCAGAAGTCTTGTCAGTTACTGAGGATAGTGGAGGGGATGAGGTTTTAGTTTCTGGTTTTGTACCAGTCAGTTCGGTGTTCCCTATTAATTTGTCTGTGCTAAATTTCATGTTCCTCTTGTTTTCTGAGGAAGACAAATACTTTCTGTCTTAGAGGCCAGTGTATTTCTAATCAGAAATAGAAATGAATGTTGTAAACCATATGTTCTTTGCATTGAACAGGACCAGAGGAAGGAATCCATTTATCCACAGAGAGAGTGTACCAGAGAAAATCAATTTCTCTATTCTTTACAAAGATATGAAACATTTCAGCATCAACTCAAGGGACTCTTTGAGTCTTACTTCCCCCTTTCACTTTCTAAACACATCTGTTCTCAGCCCGTGGGATAGACATTTCTTTCATAATTTCAAATTATCAGCCTTGAAATGAAATGAGCTCAGTAATAGAAAAAAGAGACATCAACCGAGAAATTTAGCATCAAGGAATAAAAATAGATAACATTTATCAAATGCAAAAATATGGTGGGACTGCTTAAAAAGCTACTTAGCTCTTTTTCTACAGTACAGTTTCAGTGCTCACAGCAATTTTATGAAGTGTTATACTCACTTTACAGGTAAAGAGTCAAAGGTTCATAAATAAAGTTAGTCAAGTTTGGGAACAAATGCACATCAGGGCGTGGCTTCAAATTTGGGACTGTCTGATTTTAGGTTTCCACTTTGGATCCATTCTGTAGTATTTCTTGATATATATAAAATATGTATATATTTACATTATAAAACCCGTAGAAATAAATGTTCTATTCTATTAATATATTAAGATAATCAGTCAAGTAGGCAGATTTTTGTATTCAGTTTCTACAGGCTTTGTGGCCATTTTTATCAACCTTTGTGGCCATTATTAATCACATAATATATTATATTAAGATCTGTGTGGGAGATTTAGCCCAGTGGCACTGCTGTCTGGCTTACAAGCAAGGCCATGAGTTTATCCCCAATACCACACACATATATACACATAAATGTCCTGTGGAGATGGTAGAATGTGAATTATAATATAGTTTTTAAATTTTAAGATCATGCACTTGCCAAGGGAGTGAAGAAAGGAGCACTGGAGAACACTGGGTGGAATGAGTACTGAATGTGGCCTAAAGATAGATTAACATCTGAGACATAAGCCCAGGATTTACCAGGCGGCCTCGCATCCTAGGACTAACCAGTGGGTTGCTTCCTGGGATTTGTGGCGTGTGTGACCCTGGGACTCACCGAATGTGCAGCATCCTGGGACTATAGATGCACAGCACTCAGAATGTGAACAGTCTCTTCAAGCTTCAACTTCCTCACATGCAAAGCAATTGCCTGTGTGTGTAACATGATTTACTGCTGGCAAACTATTTCTCTCTCGGCTGTTTCTTTACTTGAATTTTGCTAGAATCAAGTAAAAAGAAAATAATTAACCTATTTCTACAGGTGAGAAATCGAGTCCAAAGAGGCTGCATGGCTGCCTAATGCCAGACAGAGGTGAAGTGGCCAAAAAGGGACTGTTACTTCTGTTGCAGGATCTCAACTGATGCAAGCTGTGAAAATGCTTTACAGTCTATAAAATCTAATATTTGTAAGCTTTCCCAGTTGTCCTGTGCAGTCAGGTTTTAATTTTTATGTGACAAATTAGTATTGGAATGCTAATCCTTGGTACATGCACTTTGGGTGTCCAGGGTGTCTTACTCTAGTGCGAACAGGGACACGACTGAGGATTTTGTATGGCTCATATAGCTACCTAGTGTAAAACAGTGATTAAAACACACCCAGAACTCCCTAGAAACACTTGATAGTCCAGAGAAAATACTTCATTAGTAGGAAATAGCCTGTACAAATGCCAATTCTCCAGTATACCTAGCATCTCTGAAAAACTCACAATGACAGCTTCTGAGAGTTCACGGAGGGAAATCCGCACTTCCTTCCTGGGTTTTGAGATGGACCAAACCTTGTTGGACACTGAGGTACCTGAAGTCTGGACCTGGGTATGAGAACTGTGTGTGGTACCAGTTGGATCTGCCAGAGCTGGGGCGTGATTGCATCTTCCTGCCAGTCTCACAGCTTTCTCCCTCTGTTCGTTCTGCCATCCAGGTGTCCCTGCTCCTCCTGGGCATCCTGTGCGCCCTCAGCCCTCATGGACGTGATATTCTCTAGTGACTCTGGTGATGCTGTCATTTCTGTCACTTCCTGCTGGAGACCCAGCCAAGCAAAGTGCAGGGAGAGGTGCTTATGTAGCCTGTGACAACACAAGGGGGACGATCAACTCTGCATTCTTGGTATAAAGATGAATGCATGTGTGAATGAGAGACAGAGACAGAGAACAAAGGGCGAGAACACGAGACAATCTAATTTCTAACCAGCTGTAGTGGGGGACAGAGAACTGTAGTAGAGAAAGAAAAGAAAGTTCTTCATTCTCTAGTTTGTGCTCACTGGTTTTCTGATAGTTGTGCACAAATGAGGGATAAGATAGAATACTGACCCAAGGGATAGGAGGAACGGGCATAGGATCTGGGAAGGGAAGTCTAGAAGTTTCCCACCCAGATTTCTGGATTTTGACACTTACACCATTTGGGCTGGAGGTGTGTGTGTGTGTGTGTGTGTGTGGGGGGGTGATCCTATACATTGTGATATTAAATAACCAGAAAGCCTCTGCCTAGTAGGTAGCTAGTGATAATGTCCTCCAAGTTGTGAAACCAAACTTGCCTTTAGATATTGTTAAATGTCACCAGAAAGTGGCAGGAAAAGAAGTCAAGTGAAACCTCCCATTGAGAAACTGGTTTTAACCTTTGACCTGAAGACTTGCTGAGCTAGAAAAGAAACAGACTGAATAGAGGAGAGCGTAGATTTGCTTACAGTGATCTTTTGCACTAGTGAAGACTCCTGGAAATTTTTAATGTTCTTTGGTTTGTTTCTATAAAGTTCTAAAAATTTCCATGAGGATAATTTATTATTCATAAAATTATGGAAAAGAATAAAAGGAAGAGGAGGAAGAGGTGGAAGACAAAGGGGAGGGGAGAAAAGAGGGAAAATCAGAAAGAGAAGAATATGTGTTATCATAACATTTTAAAATAAGATATTTAGACCCACTTTGTGAATTCAAAGATGGTAGTTTTATGTTAAGTATCAATGTGTTCTGAGAAAATAAGGACTCAAGGTGTTCTAATAAAATGAAGTAGAAAAGGAAATCTCATTAGAGTAGGGGAGCTAAGACATAAACAATAAAGAAAAGGAGAATAAAGAATCAGTAAGAAATAGAAACTTCCAAGAACTAAACACTTTTTATTTGCTTGGGCAGGGAGCTGAGCTTCCAAGTTTGAAACACTGAATGGTAGCATTATAGTCTGTAAGAAGAGTAAACTTTCACAGATGTAAGTGGTCATAAGTGGGACCCAGGGGAAGGGAATGTAACTAGGACCTTTGGATTTAGGTTCTAGTCTCCTGTGAGTTGACGGCACATAGCAAAATAATATCTAGATAGAAGTGAGGCTTAGAGAAACTGAGCTTGGGCCTGATCCATGCTACCCAGACTAGAAGACCCCAGGCCCCAGCTTGCCATAACTTTTATTCAGCACCTCTCCAGTAACAAAATGTAATAAAGACTCAGAAGGCAGAGCAAACATGGATAATGGAGCAGTTCCACTTTGAAGCATCACAGCATGTGGGATGACCAGAGTCCTTGTTGTTATCGAAGATGAAGGTGAGCTGAGTGCAAAGTCACAGGCAGCCAGGAAGGGCATTCCAATTATTCATCCCAAACACAATTCTTTTGTAACATAGTGAAGTCCAAAGTCTGTCTGCAGGAAGACCTGGTCAGTTTTGACTTTCCAATTATTTCTCCCAAACAGGATTGTTCCCAACAGTCATACATGGCTGAGGGGTCTCTTCACATTTCTACCTGTCTTCTCTTCTGGCTTGTCCCTCAGAAGTTTTTCAGTCTTCACTAGACTGTTGCCATACCAACTTGTGATAACCCCTTAACCAAGGGAAACCTCTTTGATCACGAGAGGAGGAGTAACAATAGCTGTAACCCTTCAATTAAGAGGGTGTCTGTTCCAAGACACAGTTTTCTTTTTCTGGTTCTATTAAGATGTCTGTTAAAGCAAGGTTAAAGGGTTTGAATGTAAAGCATAATTACTTTAGTCAGGGAAATAATAGTTAACTTTGGAATGTTTTATTTAAAGAATGACTTTTAGTTCATATGTATTAGTCTTTTTCTTTTCTCCATTAATTTGTTTCACAGACCAGTTTTTGAGCACACACTCAGAACTGAGGCATGAAGCTAGTATTTTTTATTGATACATTTTATTGGTATATTATATATACACATCCCAAATACACTCCACAATGAGAATTTGTACTAGTATATGACACAACTTAATTCTCACTTTTCCCTTTCTCTACCTACCCTACCACCCCCTACACCCCTATATACACAAGCTTTATTTCCTTTTTCTTTTTTTTTTTACCATCAGTAAATCCCATTTCCCCTTCAATTGAACAAAAATAATGTTTTATGTCCTTGTGTGTTATAAGCCTCCCATTCAGACCATTCATTGAACCTGGCCTGTTCTTCAGTATGCAAGTCATTACTGGTGCTTGATGTCTGACTTTTCACAATCAAGATACACCCTGGCTCGCACACTGGAAGAGATGAGGCAGGTCCTAAAAGATGAAATTGTGTGTGTGGAATGATGATGGGAAAATATTGAGTACGAGGGGAAGACAGGTGGGAGAACATCAAAGCATGTATTGCCTGTGGTCATCGTCGCTGGCTCTCTTCTACTGGAAGGTTTTGAAATGATGCAGCATGAATCTATGAAATTGAAGGCCACAGGAGACTAGAAAACCTGTGTGAAACCCCTGATCTTTCTGTTGACACCACCAAATGTAATGATCAGAAGGCTGGTGTTCCAGGAAACACGGACAGGTGTCCAAGTGACAGGAGTGGGGTCTTCCATGTGTTACATGGGGTGTGATGGAAGCATATGAAAAATAATTAAATTTTAAAAATCACAGTAGAAGACACATTACTATTAATCCCCATCAGTATACTCCCTGACTTGGAGTACAAGCATTGCATCACTCTTGCCACTTTTTGAATTAGTTCTGAAAGTCTTTGATACTTGTAATAAAAAATGTGGTGAATGCTGCTGCTGGGCACTGTCCAGTACAATGTGTCCTCATTCACCTTCCTCTGCAGATCTGGACCGTGCAACTTCTGGCTCTTCTCTGAGGTCAAAATGACCACAAAGGGGAGACAATCTGAGTTGATTCAGGGTGTCAGAGCAGCCAGGGCAGTGCAGCTGAAGACGCTCAGGAAAGAGGATTCCAGAACTGCTTCAGAAAGTGGCAAAATGACAGCAAAGTGGGGCAGAAAGTGTAGTCAATGTGAAGGGAGTATTTCAAACTGAATTAATAGCAATGTCTCTCATAATGTCATAACAGTTTTATAACTTAAACCTCCACTCTTTTTTTTAAATCACACCTCATGTGGTTATTTGTGTGGGCTTTGGAAACAAGATTGTGTTTAGGCTCCATTATTACCTAGCTAGATAACATTGGGAAGCTTCTTATGGTCTTTGAATTTACCCTCTCATTTATAAAAAAGACTGTAATAATAGTATTAACAGTCACTTGTAGTTTGCTAGCACATATTTGACAATCAACTCACTAGTTGAAAACTTAAGGAGAACTGAATTGTTGATGTATTTGTTAATTTCCTGGATGTACTTTGCCTCACTGTGTGGACTGCAGGCTGCAGTGTGATGTCACTAAAACCCGGGAGAGATGTGAACAACAAAGGACCACCCTTACCAACTCTTCCAAGCTGGGGCAGCACAACAGTGCCCATTATGAGGGGTGATGGGAGGACAGGGTCTTGCTTTGTAGTTCAGGCTGGCCCTGAGCTCACTATGTAGCCCAGGCAAGCCTGGAACTGAGCAATCCTCCTGTCTCTGCCTCCCGAGTGCTGGGATTACAGGCGTGAGGCACCACACCCGGCACTGTGGTATGTGATATTGATTGCTGGTGGGCGTGAGTCACCATGCCAAATATGGTATGTGGTTACTGGGATCGAACTCAGGGCCTTGCGCTTGTGAAGCAGGTGTTGGAACCACTGAGCTAAATCTCCAGTCCTTTAGGTACTTCTTAATGCTTCTGGTTTCCAGCAAGGGTCTTTTTTTTTTTTTTTTTTTTTTTTTTAACAGTAGCAGGCTGCTCTTCTAAGGCTCTGCACAGTCTTGTGAATCATGTTTGTCCAGGGGCCGAGGTTGGATTGATTAATGCAAGGACAGTGCTGTGCATCCTTAGATATTGCCAGCACTCACTGCATGCCTGCCTCTTGTTTGGAATAGCAGTTAAAAATCATTTATCAAAGTCACATTGCTGAGAGTTTCCCCCCAGGTGAATGGCAGCCTTCTGTTGGTTATGGCCTGAGTCACAGCATCAGCCTTGGAGACCTCCTTCATCTGGAGGGTGTCAGTAGTGTTTGGCAAGAAGTGTCTGTTCCCCTCTCATAGTCCTCTGGATTTCCGCAGCCACTGCCTCCTGCAGTCTGAAGGGGATGCTGGTATGTTTCCGGCAAGTCTAAAAGTCCACAAGCGCTTACTTCTTCTGCGCACATCTCAAATCATGATGCAGGATCTTTACCAAATATCCACTGAAGGTAAACTGGCCTGTGATCCTCCAGTTCTTTTTGTATAATTGTGAAGCTAAGTATACTTTTTCAAAAAAATTTATTTTTATGAACACGTTTGCAATATGTAATGATTTCATTCCTTGTGGGGAGTGGGGATGTATATGTTACACATCTTAATTCTTTTTTCATCCTCTTCTCCCTCCCTCTAGTTCATGGTCCTCTTCTTATCTGCAAAAGAACTATCTCCCTATTTCCTATTATAACACCCTTTTACAGCAGTACTATATATATATATACATATATATATAATACTATATAGTACTCTCTCTCTCTCTCTCTCTCTCTCTCTCTATATATATATATATATATATATATATATATATACATATATATGGGCTAAGCCTTGCAAGAGGCATATATTGTCAATCACCAAATGAACACTTGAAGAAAATATAGTATTTCTGCATAAAGGAGTACTACTCTGGCATAAAGAAGGATTTGTAGGAAAATCTATGCATTTTCAGACCACACTATAAAGTGAAATAAAAGACATATACATATGCTTAAATGCTGCATGGTATCTCATACATAAGATGTGAGAAATACAGGTCCTTTGGATTCTTGCTCTGTAAATCATGCTATACTTGCAAATACTAAAATGCACTTAAAACTTAGTGGAGGTTACAAAATAAAATGGAATTTCTACCCATTTTCACCCCCTTCTCCATGTCTTGCTAGAACGTTCATCCTCTATAGAAGAGATGCTCAAAAATCCAGTGAGGATTTTCTGCTCTCATTCTTAGGGGATTTCCCCTCTCATTGCTTCCAAATGTGAAGTGCTCTTTATTTGCTAGATTATAAAGGACAGTCCTAAAGTAATCAAATCACATGATGTCTGCTGGCTTCAGCTCCAACATGCAATTTCATTTAATCCATACCACTTATTTTAGACTAATGAATAATTAAAAGCACTGCAGGGGGGATAGAGAAGATGGTGGAAGAGTATACACTGGGGGGAGACAGGAGGACTTAAGGGGTAGGTCCTCCTAAAATAGTGTGATGTAATCATCAGAACGGTGTGATGAAAACTTTTCTGATGCTACTGGGGGTAACAACACAATCTGTATCACAATTCCTGAAATCTCTCTGAAGCTTTCAAATTTAAAATGATTGGATCTGTAGCTTACTTAATGGGTAAGGCTTAGCAAACAAAGAACAGCTCAATTCATGTCTATATAGAGAAGACTGTGTTTAGTTGGAACTATTTACTAGGCTTTGAATCCAGTGTGATTTTGTGTCAGTTTCTTGGACAAAACAGAACAATTAAAACAAATCATCCTTTACCAAGTTGGTAGTAATTTCTACTCATTTAGGGGATGTAGCTGATTGGAATATTGTGTGTACTTGTGGTCATTTATGGAGTCTCAGATTCTTCCCAATAAATGAAAGTTTGTATTTCAGCAATGTGCACAAGAGTCACTCATTTCTTTAGGCCTTTCATGCCACAGGGCTCCCCCATTTTACAAAAACTTCTGGAATTATATCTACAGTCTATGTTTCTTATCTTTCTCCCTCACTATCTCTCAGATGACTGAGAGGAGGGGAGGTATTTGTTTGCTCACTTAGTGGAAGTTCTGCTGAATATGTCTTAAAGGGGGCTGTTTCCCAGCACAGATTGTTCATATGGGCAGCTTCACTTGGTGAAGTCATCTATCACCCAGTGGTATTGATTGAGCACCTGTGTTTTCAAAGCAGCAGGCTGGGGTTGGTTCCAAGAACAATAATGCATTATATATCTGTCAGAAGCCTTTCTGGCAAAGGAAAGCTCTGAGCACACAATCTTATTTTATTCTTTTTGAGATAGATCAATGGAAATAAATTCCATTCCATTTTTGTCTCTATTCATACAAGTCCAGAGATAGTACACAACTTGCTCAAGGTCAAGCAAAGAATGACAGTGAAAAAGCAGATAGGTCATGCCATAATCAAAGAGGTAAATGAAATGTTGGTCATAGGGGACCTTCAAGTCACCGGATAACGTGGTGCCTATGACTTCCTTTCTATATGTTCTTGAGAGCTTGTTTTAGCGAAAAATTTGTAAGGAGTAATCAGATTATTGACATTATCAATCTTCAGAATGCAGGGTCAGCATCGACTTTCCACTTGGCTGTTCTCAACAGCTGAGCAAGGTAAGCAAAATCCCAGGGAAATGTCAGCCAGTCCTCTTGCTCAATTTGCGCCTACCTACAGGGGTTCCTCGCTACAACAAGCTGCTGTCTCAGAGCTACTCAAGCATATCATAGTCTTCACTTCTCCAAACTGAGATCATCTGATGAGGACTCGACAGGAGAAGGACTTTGCCCTTCAGTGCCCTGGCATGGAGCGGAGGCAGAGTGCTGGCTCGCGTTCATCCTTACAGTGCTGATGTAGAGTTGAACTGACAGCAACCACTGACCTTGAGGAAGTGTTGGGATGTGGTTATCAGGAACAATTTAAATTCTTAAAATCACTCATGAAGTACATGACCAGCACAGTTTCCAAAAGAAGATATCTTAATCATTAAAACTTGAGGTCTTAACTCATATATACTGATTTATTAGCCTTGGAAAATAATGGATATTAGTTGCCTCAGTTGTAAGAGAACATCATGACGAGAAGGGGGGAGAAGGCATTATCTGCCATGTCTTCCTTGTCACGCTTTCCAGGTTCCTTGCATGAGCAGCAACCTTTGATTGGATGCTGACACTGTGAGGTTCTCCTTGTTGGGTGCCGTATGTTCCTGTGTTACTGTGAATGTTCTTTCACTTTGATTCCACATGCAGTTGAATGACTTGGAGACAGTGTGATCCTTTGAAGTCCTGCTTTTAAGGTTTGTTAGGTGGCCTTACAGTAGCATCATTCCTCACTGCTAAAGCAAAACTGTTCTGAGTATTCCACGTAATGTACCATGAGAAATAAGACTGTCTAAACCAGGTGTGGTAACACATGCCTCTAATCCCAATACTCAGGGAGGCAGAGGCAGGAGAATCACAAGTTTAAGTCTAGCCTGGGAGATTTGGCATCTTAGAGCTAATTTTTCTCAAAATAAAAAATGAAGAAATGCTAGAGACAGTTCAGTGTGAAGGCCTTGGATCCAGTCCCTAAATCCCCAGTCTCCCTCCCTCCCTCCCTCCCTCCCTCCCTCCCTCTTTCTCTCTGTTTCTCTCATGCAAACAAACACATGCACACATTGTTTAATTTATCAGAACAGAAACCTTTCCTGATAACTATTAATTCCTAATTGTTTCAGTTCTGGTTTGGGCCATTTCTTCACATGCGTGCACACGAGTGATTCACTTCAGCAGGACACTCTGGACCTCCCTCCACATGGGGTCTCCCCCTTGCTTCTCTGTTCTTAGACCTCTAGTTACCTTTTCTCCTTAGTTTTAGTTCTGTTTTCTTAACTTAGGGAATCAGTGGACCTCAGCCTGGATTCTCCTTCCTGTGCTGTGGCCTGAAGACTGTCCAGGCACTGAGTTGGGGCTTGTGTAAGGCTCATCTCCTGTTTCTAGATCACCATCCTTTGTTGCCTGATGTACAGTGTCTTGGAACTGTTGTTTCATGGTTTGAAAATTTATTTTGTTCAAGTAGTACAGTTAATCTTGTTTCCATGAGCAGATGTTTGCCAGACATTCATATTGATAGCATGAACAGTAGAAACAGGAACCAACAAATCAAGTAAAGTTATTGTCAAAAGCCAGCCAAGAGAGGCTGGGTCAAGAGGAATACCATCTCACAATATCCAGCTCCTAGGAGGATCCCCATTGGAGGTAAAGATGGGTTAAAGCAGAGAAAGGAGGATCTACATGCTCCAGTGCTATGTAAAAGATGAAGTCTGCATAACATTCCTGTGCTCACACACATATTTTTCCTTAAAGTGTCAGTGCTCTTGTGTTAACAGCCATCATTTATCTTCTATTCACTGAAATATTCATTCAGTGCTATTCTTCGCCAGGTATCAGTATCTGCTGTAGATGCTCATTGTCTATAACATTATAAAAACATGTCTCCCATTTTGGGAAAACTACTTCTCATATGTGTGATTCAGGGAATTGGCAGAGCCAGAGTACTTTTACACTTTTGTCAAGAAGATTGTGAGAGATTATTGTAGGTTTTTGTTTCTCTTTCTAGGATTTGATATTCCCTCATCAGTGAAAGTCTGTAAACAAAGTCTTTTCAATTCGGTTCTATTGGGATTTTTTGCAAAATGTATTTTGGTGCATGTACCTTTAGGAATGCTATGTAAAGTGGTATATACGATCATATAATAGCCCTCCTTGTCTCCAGTAATTTTATTTTATCTGAAGTAAAACTTTCTGGTATTAATATACTTAACATGCTCTCTTTTTATTACTGTTTACATGGCATCTTTCCCATTTTACTTTGAACACACATATACTGTATATTCAAAGAGTTTCTCATAGATCACATAGAGTTAGGACACATCTTTTTGATCATCTCTGATAATCTCTGTCATTTAAAGCCTACATTTAAAGAAACTATGGGCATATTAGAACTTAAACCTGCCATTTTATTATTTGATTATTTGTGTATTTTTACTTCTCTCTGTAACCTCATTTTCTTGACTCCCTTTAGGTTCCATGAACTTTTAAAGAATCTTTTTGGTGTATTTGAAATATTTAAAAGTATATCTTTTTGTATAGGTTTCTTAGCCATTGCTCTAGATATTACAATATACATATGCAACCATTGTGTACTTGGAATGAAGTTTTTGCACTCTGAGTGAAGGGTAGAAATCATATTTTCATTTACATACTTTAGCATTCTTTTTAAAAATTTAGGAGGAAAAGGGGTGCGTATTGTACTTATGTCTATTTTTACTCAATCTTTTTGTGTTGCTTTTTTTTTTTCAATTTCCTGGTGTGTTTTTGTTCAGCTCCCTTTGGAGGGTTTCCTTTTGAGCTTCTTCAGGATAGGTTTAATTGACAGAAATTCTGTTTTCTTTCAGCTTTGCAAGGTCTTCGTTTCCCCTTCTTTGCTGCAGAGTACTTTATGCAAGTGGAGAATTCAGTCAGCAATTATTTGCTTTCAGCATTTGAAAAATGTTGTTTTTATTCCTTCTGGCTCATTGGCTTTACCTAAAAAACCTGTGTTCATTTTAGATTGGTGTTTGCTTGTATGTCCTTTGAGATGTCTCCAAGATTTTTTTCTTTGTCTTTGTTTTCAGAATGTTTCTTGGCCTGAATTTCTTTGGCTAAAGACTCTTTGGGGTTTTCTTAATATCTTGAAGTTATGGATTTAGGGTTTTCACAAATATGGGAAATTGTCAGCGATTATTCCTGTGAAAAATTATGAGTTGCATATTTTTTTCCTATTGTTCTGGATTTCTGATGACAGCAATGTTTAATCTTTTGTTGCTTCCATGCCTCTGTTATTCTATTTTTAAAATTTATTTTACAGGTACATTTTACATACACATCATGATCACACTGAACATTGAGAATTTGTACTAATACATGACATGACTTAATTCTCATTTTTCCCATTCTCCTGCCCACCCTACCACTCCCCACCCCTTATTCTATTTTCAAGTCTATCTTTTTCTTTTGTTTCAAATAGGTAGGTTCTATTCTTAAGCTCAGTGATATTTTCTACTCCTAATTCTACTCCACTATTGAATCTACTTGGTAAATTTTTAAATAATTATATTTTCTGAGTCTGTAGTTTCTATTTGGTTATTGAAATTTCTATTTTTGTTGATTGTCTCTATTTTTCAAGAGAATTTATAATTTCTTCCTTGAAAATTTATTAAATACATTTGATAAATATATTTGTTCACATATTTTTTATTAGTACACATTTGCTATCCAACTGAACACATTTCATTTTGGTAGATTGTATGTGCATATAACATACTTTAATCATTTTCTCCCCATCACCCCTTTGCCCCACTTTCCCGCTAGTTTTATACTTTTGGGGGGGTTTAATAGTATTTTTATTTTATTTGACATACAATATTTGTACATTTTTGTGTGGCACACTATTATATTTCAGTACATGTACTCAATGTACTATGGTCAAATCATGGTAACTGGTAATCTATGATCTCAAGCATTTAACATTTACTTTGTTGAAAACATTCCAAATCCTCTCTTAACAGCCATTTAGGGAGGTCAGGGGAATGGAAAAAAAAGAGAATCAAGATGTATTATCTACTGGTATAAACTTCCAATGTTGAATGTGATCATACTGTATATATAAAATGTATCAATAAAATCAATTTAAAAAACAAAAAATGATCATGCCATAGATCATAGAAACATTCTTTGTACTTCAGCCTGGACTCCTGTGTAACTGATCATTCATTCCATATCCTTCCCAACCCAGAGCATTCCAGGCTCAAGTAGACACGCTCTACTTTCTACTCCTAACAGATCAAATCAGCTTTGATACATAACTGTTCTATGCTTGACTTCTTTTAATCATTTTGCTTACTGTAATGCTCTCCAGCTCCATACCTTTTGCCACAAATACCAGGTTTCATTTATTTTCTGGCTGACTAATATCCAGTTGTGTGTGCCCAGGCACCACAAGTTCTTTGTTCACTCATCTGCCAAAGGGCAAATAGACTGTTTCTGGGCCTTGGCTGCTGTGAATATGTTTCAGTAAAACATGGCGGTGCAGATGTCTCTTCTATATGATTTCCTTTCTCTGGATATATGCCCCAAGTTGGAATTAGTGAACCATATGGTGGTTCTATTTTTAGCTTTTCTTAAGGCGCTTCCATATGGTTTTCCATAATGACAAGACTCATTTACATTACTGCCAGCATAACAGGAAAGTTCTCTTTTCTTTGTGCTCTCTTCTCCCAGCGTTTGTTACATTTGTGTCTTTTTCATGAACTGTTACATTTGTGTCTTTTTCATGAACTGTCTGAGGTTAGATCATCTGTCATTGTGGGCTTGCTTCATATTTCCCTGATAATCAGTGGTGCTGATCATTCTTTTCGATGTACATCTGTCTATTCGTGGATCTTGTTGGGGGGAACGTCTCTTCAGGTCATAAAATAGGCAGTTTAAAATTCTTTTTAGTCATTTCATTTGTGGCATTTAGTGTCTTTTCACTTTCAAATTATGATTTTCTTGATTCTTGGTATTTTCTACCCTATTTTAACAGAAAATTACCCTGTTTAGATTAAAACCACACATTTTTCCTTGCTTTATGGAATGTATTACCAAGGCTACTTCAATTTCAGAACTCGTCCACTTCTAATTAGTTCTTTTTTTGTCCTTTTTTTGTGTCATCATAAAAATCAGGCTGAATTCCAGGGCTGTGGCTCATTCTTCAATCCCTTTGACTCTGGTCAGTTGCCTCTTGACTTTCTCCACGGGTTTCGGGAATTCCTTGCCCTCTTCTCCCCTAGAACCTACACTCACCTTTGAACTGGGAGCATGACAGGTGCTGCTTGCTGTCTTGGACAGCCGTGGGCACCCACAGGTGCAGGTCCGTCTCCAAAAGTGTGTTTGTGAACGGGGCACCACCAGTCCACAACTGCTACCGAAGGGTTCTCACACGGCTTTCTACTTGTGCCACCAGCAAGGAGAAAGTTTCTTGCCCAGCCTGTTTGCTGGCACAAAGTGGAAAGTAGGGGGTGCCGCTACCTGCTGCGTCTCTGCTGATACTGCAGCCGTGGGTGCGGTGGCCTTGCATGGTTTCCGACTAGTGTGAAACTAGTTTCTGTGAAAAACATCTCTGTTGAGTTTCTCATTTCTCTAGCCTTTGGCTGGAGTCGCTTGGGTGTAATGCAGCTGGCACAGCTTTCTCTCTTCCATCTCTCTTTATCTCTGTCTCTTCTTCCTCTGTTTTTCCTCCTTTGTCTATTTCTGTTGAATGTCTGGGTTGAAGGTCTCTTTGGTGCTCAATATGAGATATATATCAGATAGAAAGAAAACCCGGGAGGGCTGGGGATTTAGTTCAAGTGGAACCATGCCTGCTTTGGAAGTACAAAGGCCTGAGTTTGATCCCAGGTACTGCCGAGAGAGAGAGAGAGAGAGAGAGAGAGAGAGAGAGAGAGAGAGAGAGAGAGAGAGAGAGAGAGAGAGAGAGAGAGAGAGAAAGACAGACACAGGGACACAGAGACAGAGAGAGAGATCCTTCAAAAGTTCATGAGCTCATGCTTTGAGTTTGAGCCAAGATTATAGTGTATGGAACAAGTGTTGCACAGGGCTTCCTTGCTGGGCTAGGGTGGGAAGGGTCTTAAGAAAAGCTTCATGGGTGCGCCCTACTCTGGAAACAGGGAGTCCTCTGGGAAGTCCATGAGGTTTCTAATCACAGGCTTAAAAGAAGTGATCGGAAATGAACTCAGAGGAATGGAGATGAGTGATTAATTAAAACCAAATTATTACTTAAGAAGTACATGTTTTATAGACAAATGGTAAAATTCAACAACACACACAATACACAACCAAAACTCCCTTTCCTGGTTAATCCTCAGTTCCTCTTTCTAAAGGATACCATAATTGAGGTTATTTCGTGTGTTTCTAGTAAGAGTTTTATGGCTTCAGCCCCCTCCCCTCCCGTAAATTACATAAATGTTTCCATCTTTGTTTTACACTCCAAGTACAAAGGTTTAAATTTACCTCCCTCGCTAGATGGCTGCCTGCTTCCCCCTGTGCTGTACAGGATGGATTGCCACACGTCTGTCCTCCCTCCAGTGTCAAGGCCCTCCTCCCAACCTCTCCCCACAGCTGCATGTTCCACATCTCTGGCACCTGGCCCGGAGTGCGTGCACACTCATGTAAAGTAATCACTCCCACTTCGCGTGTGTCTTCAGTCTTCATGAATGATGGCTGCCTGTTTCTCTCACTACAAACTATCTGCTGTATGCAGATCTTGCTTCTTCTTTTGATAGTTGCATAAGAATCCTAGGGAAGGAGCCCACTGCACGACGATCTCTCAGCTTAGTTTCATCTCCTCCGTGACAGGCCACACTGACCAAACTCTGAGTGGATTTCTTTACGGATTTGAATGAGAAATGCACTGTAATCCATCCCCGGGGTTGGAATGTGTGTTTATGCACTTGTCTGCGCAGTTGCACTGGGAGTGACAAAATCCTCCACGTGGTCACTCCAGTTTATGCCTCCCTGTTGAAATATAAGGTTCTTGTCTAACTTTCCTTGTCGATATTTGATATTACATAATTTATCTGAAGGCTTGTTGACTGTACATTTCTCTGCTCAGATAGCTGGACATTTCTTCCTATTCTCCTCTGCTGAAGCCCTAGAACTGGACAGAGGGAAGCTGCCCTCCATTTACGGAGCCCTTTATGTATGTGTGTGTGTTTCATATTTAATACTTCCTGTCTGCAGTCAGACTTCTGAGGATCTCTGTCTGTCCATGTAAGAGCAGGTAGGAGTCAGCCTCACTCTCTGCTGTTTGTGGTACATTCTGAGTGAGACTCTCCCATATGTAAGAGACATATGCTGTAGATATTAAAGAGGGTGGAATACTGATGACTCTAATAATGTACATTATAGAACTTAAGATATGCCGAAGATTAATTTAGAAAATTAAAATCATTATGCATTTAAGGCTAGTTTTCTATTAAGCCCAAAAAACAAACATAAAAGAAAGGGGGAAAGTTAAAATATACAGCTGCAATGTACTTGTTTCAATCTAAAAGGGACAGAAGTCTCATGGAAAAGTCTAAGGGGTCCTCAGTTTACCATGCTTCTCTCCACCCTGGCCTTTGCTTTCCTGGACCCCTCCCTTGCGCACCCACTGGGCCACTGTGGACATGGGGGGGGGGTTGTTATTGTAGCCTGGGCACCTGCCAGGTCTGTGCCTTGCTCTGATATTTTGATATCTCACAACTACTCTATTCTTCTAATGACTCTTAGAGATGTTATAGCAATATTTGGAGAGAAAAGAAATTTAAAAATTACCTGAGAACTAATCACTTGTTATTTTTAAAAGCAGCTTTGGTTTGTAGAACATCTCCTCAGGGCTAGCCACAGATTCCACACAGACTCATTCATTATTTAATTCTCATATAACCTGAAAAAGTAGGCACTATTGTTTAAAGATGAGAAAAGTAAGAGTTAAGAAGGTTAAAATACTTGATCAAGTTCACTAAGACATCTAGCAGCCTCTCTAGAGGCTGAAGTCAGGCTCCCTAAATCTAAGATATCACTCATGGTAGAGAGGAAAATATTAGACATAACTTCAAAGTTATGTATATAAGGCATTTAAATCTGAAAAAATATTAATTCACACCTGGAGAAAATGAAAGTAAAATGGACTTGGAAAACAGACCAGGAAATTATAAAGGAGTGATTATCTATCTTCATTTTATTCACAAGTCTTTAGTAAATTATTCTGGGTTGGTACAAATGGCTTTTATATCCAGGGAGATCAGAACCAGAGATTGGCTTTTAAAAAGACTATTAGATTAATGGATGAAATATACTGCAGTACTAAATAGCTTTTTTCATTTCATCATATAAAATACACAGAGGTTATGTGTCACCATTTCCCCGACATGGCTCTGTTGCTAGGCTCTTGGGTCTCTGGGGTCCACCTGGTAATGGATCAGGGTGCCTCTGAACCAATTCATCTCAGAGATTGGGTGGCATTTATAGGAAGTGAAACAGACCTTTGGCCCACTTGAAAAAACTCTCAAAGTAGAAAGCGTTACTTAAATTTACAGCTACAAGAAAAACTGGGAACACATTAAAAAGATGCACAAATAGCATCTTCAGTCATCCAGGCACAGGATAGAGCAGCAGACCATGGTGTAGACGAAGAAGAAATCAAATAACTTTCCAGCATCTTTGGTTAAGAGCTTCAGATGGAGAGGTCACTGGGATTTGGTTTGGAGAACAGATGATGTTGGAGAGGCCAGAGAAAAAAGAAATGTAAGGCTACCTTGCATGATTTTGTTGATTGAGTCAGTAGAATTTGCCAGTGAGGAGAAAAGAGAGAGGCAGGTGAAGGACACTGGGGCCAGAACTGTAGTCAGCGAAATGCTGAAATTAATTCTGCCTGAAGCCTGTCTGTAAGACCTGACGTGTTTACTCAAGACAATGTCTGTATCCCTCAATCTGTGAGGAGTAAAAGCTAATGAAGAGTCTAGCACAGACTTTTGGAAGGGTGTCAGCTCCTGTTTAATCAGTTAAGTATCTTTTTTAGACAAGATTGGAGTGAGAGGGAGAGGGAGAGGGATTTCTTCTTGGTCTCAGCAGTTTCCAAGTATCCTCAAAACTCTTCTGTGTCTTTTCTTACTTTAGTCTCTTCTTCTTCCTGGATTTGCTTCTACTTGAAAAACTGCTTCATGTATTGTTTCCAAATTCACAACACTGAGTCGTCTCTCTGTACAAAATTCCTCTAAAGGGAGAGGGCCTCTGAATCCTATCTACATTAAATAAAAGCTCTACTTAAGGTGGAGAAAAAAATTAAATCTTCCTTCTTTTCCTCTTCTGTTCCTCTGCTGGGGACCTGGAACACAAAGAAGACACGGACTCTACAATAAAGAAATTTATGTTCATAGGGACAGAAAGAGGCAAGTCCAAACCGTGATCTATTGTGGAAAGTGCTACAAGTAGCAGGATATATAATGTATGTGAAAGCACAGAGGAAAGAATAATTCAGTCTACCCAGGCTGGTGAAGCATTTGAGTTGAATGAGGTAGGAAATTAGGAAAGACTGTGGAGCAACTTGAAATTGATCTTTCATGTTTGTTTTAGCTTTCCCTTTGTGGTTGAGACACTAAAATATACAAGAAAGAGGATGGTCAAGAGTATATTCTGTGGGGCTTTTGCTTGGTTTCAAATCCTACATCCAGTTCTTATAGGCCTGGGATCTGGAAAGGTCACCTTCCTGTGCCCTGCTTTCCTGCTTTATAATAGATAATAAAAAATATAACTATTTCTTAAGATTATGATTGCCAAAGGTAACAGTAAATAAAATGAAAGACTTAGAAATAGGGCCAAGCACACTGTAAGCTTTTATTATAAAAGTTTAATCAATAAAATCACTATGTAGTATATGGAAATAGAATGCAATTTTTATTAAATTTGATTGTCACTTAATGGAATGGAACCTTAAATCTTGGCATTAACCAGTCTGTAATGTATCTACCAAAGCCATCAAGTTGTTAAAATTAAGAAAGGATAGAAGACTCAAAGAGCCAGTTGTAATAGCTGATGCCTATAACCCCAGCACTTGAGAGGCTGAGGGGAAAAGATTGCTGTGAGTTTGAGGCCAGCTTCAGCTGCAAAGATATGTACTATCTTTTGAAAGCCTATTAATATAAATTTCATGAATTTATACTTGTTTCATAAGTTTTTTGGCCCAAGATTTCATGTCTATGAACCCTGACATATATAATCGAGGTCTCTTCTCACCACTGATTTGGATCCATCCACACTCGTGCCTTGGCCTCAGGCTCATGTGAATCTAGAATGATTCTACAGTCATGTTTTGAGTACTGGTGTTCTCTCCCAAAGCCTTTTCTTAGCCATTTTCTCTTTGGTCAAGCTCGTCCAATTCCTCATCTCCTTATTGTCCTGGCTTTGTCTATTTAGAGTTGTGCTTGGTTAAGAACAATTACATTTTCACAGACTTTTATCATATGTTCACCCACATAAAATCAGAGAATGATAACATTTCAAAAGAAAATACCTTTTTTAAAAACAAACTTGTCAGATGGTAAGTTTTATGATCCCAATTTTTTGGTTATTGAATATTATGCAGTCAAAAAGTGAATCCTCTTTTTGAATATTTCTTCTTATTGGTTTTTGATGTACATTTTACAGGCAGTAAAATTAACTTTCAGGACAAGTTAGTGTTAATGGAAATGATATAGTAAGATAATTAAGGCATCTAAGCAGTTTGAATAGCAGTTTGGTGATTAATGTTCACTTAGTAAACATTAGCTATTAATATGAAATATTTTTAGGATTGTAAGTAGCTTATAATACAAGACAAATATAAAATAAGATTATTCAAATAAGATACATAAAAGTATTGAGTACAGTGTACCAGGAGATGAGTATGCATATTTTACATGATGTTTCTTATTAAATCTTCACAAAAGTTAAAGGTTATAAGAAGTAAGTGCTATTATCCACATTTTATAGATAAAGAAACAAAAGGTTGGAGCACCTACAGAAACTGTTAAAAGACCTGTGGCTGGTAAGTGTCTGAGCTCTGATTTGATGGTCATCAGTGTGATTCCATTAAGGGCCTTCTTGTTCACCACATAAACATAAGCAATTGACCAGAGCACCATTTAAAAAACTGATTGGGCCGGGCGTAGTGGCTCACACCTGTAATCCCAGCACTCGGGAGACAGCGGCAGGAGGATTGCTGAGTTCGAGGCTTGCCTGGGATACATAGTGAGCTCAGGGCCAGCTTGAACTACAAAGCGAGACCCTGTCTAAAAAAAAAAAAAACTGATTGGAAAGTCAAGTCTTGGTTAAAGACTCTGGCTAAACAAAACCCAGGAGGGGAGTAATCTGTGCTATACAATTGTCAGGGAGAGTCATTCACTCCTCAAAGAAGACAAGGTTTTGCTAAGTTCCAAAAGGAACCGATCAAGTAGGGTTCATGGGGAAGGCACTGAATATCACGGCGGAAAATGTCCCAACATTAACTTTGGATTAATCAAAAGCTGTTTTCATAGAGTTACTTCCCATGTGAGTATAAGGGTCATGCCCACACCCCCAGCTTACTTTCAAGGAGACAGTGGGCAGAAAGCTGAACCGATGTGATCTGAGGACACCATATTTTTTGCATTATTCAGTAAACTTTATTGGTACATTATATACACAGCTCACAATCACACAAAACATTGGGAAATTTGTACCAACATGTGACACACGTCAATTCTCATTTTTACCCACATCCCTGCCCACCCACGCCCTCCCCACCCCCATATACATACTCTTTTATTTTTTTCAAATCATATTTATTCCATCCCCTCATTACTTTCCCACGCCAAATTCCTTCTGGATATTTCCCATTCTACAAAAAACTATCATATATTTTAGAGCTCCTTTACCTCTACAGGTACTTATATCAAAGAAAAGATCTGGTATCTGCATATCTGTGTTCTATTTATTTCACTTATTAGTGTGTTCTCCAAGTGTCTCCATTTGCACATAAATGAATCAATCTTGTCATTCTTTATGCAGAGTAATACTCCATTTTTTTTTAAACACATCTTCTTTATCCAGTCTCCAGTTGATGAGCATTTGGGTTGTTTCCAAGATTGGGTTGTTTCCATGAACTGAGCTGCTATGAACAAGGGTGTCCATATGTCATTCCAATGTGATTTGTTAAATCCCTTTGGGTATATTCCTAGTAGGGGGATAGCAGGGTCAAATGGGACCTCTAGTCCTAGTTTTCTTAGGAATCTCCACACAGATCTCCACATTGGTTGCACAAGTCTACAATGCCACCAACAGTGGAGAAGGGTTCCTTTCTCCCAACAGCCTCACCAGCATTTATTGTTGGCTGAGTTTGTAATAGCAGACATTATTTGTGGAGTAAGATGGAATCTCAGTGTTGTTTTCATCTGCATCTCTCGAATGACCAGTGAGGTTGAACATTTCTTCATACGCTTCTTGGCTGCTTTGACTTCTACCTCTGAGAAGCGTCTGTTCATTTCAGATGCCCATTTTTGAATTGGGTCTTTAAACTTGGGGAGACTGATTTGTTTAAGTTCCTTATATGTTGTAGATAATAGCCCTTTGTCTGACAAACAGCTAGTAAAGACTTTTTCTCATGTTGTTGGTTGTCTTTTAGCGGTGCCAGTGATTTCTTTTGTTGTGCAGATTTTAGTAGGGTGAGATCCCATTTGTTGATTCTTTCTGCTAGTTCTTGTGCTATAGAGGTTTTATTCATGAAGTTTCTGCCTAAGTCAATGTCTCCAAGAGTTTTACCTAACCTGTTTTCTAGCAGGTTTATTGTTTCTGTTTTAATGTTTAAGTCTCGAATACATTGTGAATTTAGTTTTGTGCATGGTGAAAGAGATAGGCCTAGTTTTAGTTTTTGGCAGGTTAAAACCCAGTTTTTCCCGCAACATTTGTTAAAGAAACTGTCTTTCCTCCATTGGGGATGTTTGCCTCCTTTGTCAAAGATAAGGTGACTTAGTGATCCGGGATTGTGTCTGGATCTTCTAATCTATTCCACTGGTCCTCAGGTCTGTTACTTTGCCAGTACCATACAGTTTTTAATCACAGTGTCTTTATAGTAGAGTTTTAAGTTGGGGATTGTAATACCCCCTGCCATGTCGTGGTTGCTTAGAATTGTTTTTGCTATTCTAGGTCTCTTGTGGTTCCAGATGATTTTTTGTATTATTTTCTCTAGCTCTGTGAAGTATAGTGTTGGGATTTCAAGTGGAATTGCATGGAATCTGTATAGTAGTTGTGAAAGTATAGCCATTTTGGCAATGTTGGTTCTCCCTACCCAGGAACAAGGGATGTCTTTCCACTTGCTGATATCCTTTACTATCTCATTTTCAGAGTCCTATAGTTTTCAGAGTAGAGGTCTTTCACCTCCTTTGTTAGATTGATTCCTAGATATTTCATTTTTCTGGGTGCTATTGTGAAAGGGATTGACTCCTCAATTTCTCTTTCAGTGAGTCTGTTGTTTGTGTAGACAGAGGCTGTTGATTTTTGAGCATTGACCTTGTATCCAGCAACACTACTAAATTTGGTAATTAAGTCTAGTAGTCTTTTGGTTGAGTTTTTAGGATCCTCTAGATAGAGTATCATATCATCAGCAAATAATGACAGCTTAACTTCTTCCTTTCCTATCTTTATTCCTTTCATATCTTTGTACTGCCTGATTGCTATGGTTAATGTTTCCAGTACTATATTGAATAAGAGTGGCGACAGCAGGCATCCTTGTCTTGTTCATAATCTTAGTGTAAAAGGTTCCAGGTTTTGCCCATTAAGTATGATGCTGCCTGTTGGTTTCTCATAAATAGCTTGTATCAGATTGAGAAAAAGTCCATCTATTCTGATTCTCTGTAGGGTTTTAATCATGAATGGGTGTTGGATTTTGTCAAATGCTTTTTCTGCATCTATTGAGATGATCATATGGTTTTTGTCCTTAAGTCTGTTAATATAGTGTATTACATTGATTGATTTACATATGTTGAACAGCCTTGCATCCCTGGGATAAATCCAACTTGATTGGGGTATATGATTTTCTTGATAACTCTCTGTATTCTGTTTGCCAGTATTTTTTTTTTTTTTGAGACAGGGTCTCGCTTTGTAGTTCAGGCTGGCCTTGAACTCACTATGTGGCACAGTGTTTACCAGTATTTTATTGAGGATTTTTGCATCCATGTTCATTAGAGAGATTGGCCTGTAGTTTTCTTTTTGGGTGGGATCTTTCTCTGCCTTTGGAATCAAGGTGATGGCTGTTTCAAGGAATGATTTGGCGAGTACCACTTCCCTTTCAATTTTATTAAAAAAATTGAGAAGTATTGGCATTAACTCTTCTTTAAAAGTTTTGTAGAATTCATCAGTGAAGCCATCAGGCTTTTCTTTGTTGGTAGGTTTTTTATTGTTTTTAATTGTTTATTGTTTTTTAATGTTGTTTAATATTATTATATTCTCTTCGTTCAGTTTTGGAAGTTCATATATGCCTAGGAATCTATCCATTTCTTCAAGATTTTCCATCTTTTTGGAGTACAAATTTGCAAATAACATGCTTATTATCCTTTGGACTTCTTCTGGATCTGTGATGATTTCCCCATTTTCTTCCTTATAGCATGGATTTGAGCCTTTTCCTTCCTTCGCTTGATAAGGTTGGCTAAACGTCTGTCGATTTTATTTATCCTTTTAAAGAACCAACTCTTTGATTCATTGATTCTTTGTATTGTTCTCTTTGTCTCGATTGCATTAATTTTTGCTCTGATCCTAATGATTTCCTCCCTAGTAGGAGCTCTGGGTTTGTCCTGTTCCTCTTTTTCTAATTGTCTGAGGTTTATTATTAGATTGTTTATTTCAGTTTGCTCTATTTTCTGAGTGTATGCATTCACTGCTTTGAATTTCCCTCATAGAACTGCTTTCATTGTGTCCTGTAAGTTCCTGTATGTTGTACTGGGGTTGTCATTTAATTGTAGATACTGTTTAATTTCATCTTTAATTTCTTTTGTGGCCCTTTGGTTGGTCAACAGAGTGTTGTTCAATTTCTATGTGTTTGTGAGGATCTTGGAATTTCTTTTGCTATTCAGTTCCAGTTTCAGAGCACTATGGTCTGATAGTATGCATGGGATAATTTCGATTTCTTTGCATTTATTTAAGCCTGCTGTATGAACTAAAATGTGATCTATTTTGGAGAATGATCCATGAGCAGCTGAGAAGAAGGTATACTCTGGCTTTGTAGGGTGAAATATTCTGTAGGCACCTATTAAGTCCATTTGCTCAAAAGCTTGATTTAGCTCAAGTATTTCCCTATTGATTCTTTGTCCAGTTTATCTGTCAAGTATGCCATATTTTAATGACTTACCTGGTTGAAACCATTATGTGGTTCAGATGGCTGCAGAAGTATCAATAGTGAGTCCTTGGTACTATTTTCTTGGAGATGGTTTGTCCAAGCAGGGCTTTGAACAAAAGTGAATAGGAGACAAATGGGGCAGCTATCTCTAGCACCATCCTAAGTTTTCAACAGAGCATGGCACTGGATAAATAAGTTGATGAGTCAGGGATATATGACATAGATGGTAGCTTTTCATTTAGGACAGTTAAAGTTTTACTCCCCACTGGAAACTCACCCTATGTTTCCAAGGATGGTGCACATCAAAGATAGCTGAGGTGGAAGAGGGATGAACATACAATGATTATCTAAGATCCAAGGTATAAGGTTAAAAATGGCCTCAGTCCTAAGATTTCTTACTCTGCTCTATAACCACTGCTCCTTCAACAGCATAGTATCATTAGCTGGGTTAGCTGCTACCGGATACTTTTGATTCAAATATTTAGAATTGAATTAGTGGATGCAAATTGAATTCAGAGAGCATCTTTTCCTCCAATTCAATTTTTAGCTATCTGGTGTTGTATGAATGCCATGCCATTTCTGAGATAACCATATATATTGCTATAAATAAGCAATTATAAACAGACTACACAAGTTGGTGGATCCAATTGGTGGGCATTTCTACAGATATGGCTTAATTGTCATTTAGATCATTGATTGAGTTACTTTAGGAAGGAGCAAAGAAAGAGGTGCCTGGATAATACACGATCTCTTTCTTTTTAAGTAATTTTTAAAATAAGATGTTAAAGGTTTAAAAATTGGACAGTTTTTTTTATTGTTTCCATTCTATTTCCAAATTCAGTAATATCTAGTTTTCTGTTCTAATATTTCTTATCTCTTACTTGAAGATTCTTAGAGATTTTTAGAAAATGGATCCAGCTGGAATACAATGTTAAATGAAATAAATCAGACACACAAGTTTAAATACTGTGCGGCATTACTCATGTGAGTAAGAGAAAGTCCAAATGAACAAAGTAAATTTCTGATAGACAGAAACAAGGAGATAAATCTTATATGTGAGTATAAGGGTCACACCCACATCCCCAGTTTACTTTCAAGGAGACAGTGGGCAGTAAACTGAATCAATGTGACCTGAGTATGCCACATTTTTCAGGGGGAATAAAAGTATTTAGATGTGTTACATACATGTACGAAATGTCCACAATGATGTAAATGTTATATGTCATGAACATGAACTAAAATATGTGTGATTTATGATGAAATAGTATAATGGTTGCATGGATTAAGACAAATATTTTATTAAAAATAAGATACAATTGTTAGATACAGAGGTGATAAATACCCAACTTTAATATTCCCAAGGTGAACACATACTTTGGAAAAATAAACAGAACATACCAAATACCCGAGAAGGCCTACCTATCTCTTCTCTGTTCAGAAGTCCCTCTAAAGGGTAACTACATTGCACTACTAAAAATCTTTGCCTAGATTCAGATAAAACTACAGAATGTATTCTCTTTGATAACAGGCTTTTTTGTTCAACACTGCTTGTAAGAATTCCTCAAGTTGTACATAGTACATTCATGTGTTCACATTCCATTAAAGAGTATCACAAATATTATTCACATGTTTTAGTGTTGGTAGATTTTTGGGTTACTCCTATCTTGTGACAGTACAAATAATATTGCAGTTAGCATTGTTATGTTTATCTATTGCTTTTATACCTAAGAGAAGAGCCAATGTCACGTGCATATGCAGGTCTGGTGTTCCTATGTGTATGCATATTTTACCTGTCTTTTTTTCTGGAAGCCAGTATGAAATAGAACACTTTCCAGAGCCTGCTCAATTTTTAACTTTCATAAGTAAAGAAGGAGGTAACTTAGCAGAGGTACTCTTGTTTCAGGGTATCACCCAAAAGTCAGTGTTTTTGACTCTTGGCTCCTCAGTGTGGTGGTATCAGGAGAGGAGACATAGCAGGAAAAGCATGGCTTCTTACATGAGCTTGGGTGGGAACCAGTGAGTTCTTTCTTTACTGGGACTGAATTGGCTGCCTTGAGCAGGTTATTACAAAGCAAAGCACCTCCTCAGTTTGTCTCACTTCACGCTGAGGGGAGGCAGCATGAGAGCTTCACCAGACTGAGCAACAGCTGTGCCCACGTCTCCGACCTCCCTGCTTCCATGACTGTGAGCCAAAATGAGTCTTTTTCTTCATCAGTGACCTAGCCTCAGATATTCTGTTACAGCTCCAGAAAATGGACTGACAATGGTAGAATGCAAAGTTATTATTAAATTTTGTCAGATATGAAAAAGAAGTGTTCAAAATATGAAAAATGGAAAGTCTTCAGAGCCTAGTTTTTTTTTTAAATCTTCAAGTTAAATAGTCTCAATGTTTAGGTGAAATAAAATTCAAGTGCTGCTTTGGATGCTGAAGAAAGATTGTCAGTGCCTATGACTATAATGAGAAACACATATATATATGAGTCTTCCACACTCCCTGGGTCCATAAAACTATACTTTCTAATTAGATCTATAAAACTTGTTTGCTCAGAACCCACTTTGGTTCTCAGGCAGCTGATGTGCAGCGGTTGGGGATCTCCAGTGTTCTGTCCTGTGGTTGGAACTAGTTGCCTAACTGCTCAAGCCCAGCCCCAGGGAGACTTCTGCTTTGCTTTGATGGTCTAGATTGGATTCTGTGTTATTACTGAAGCAAAATATAGGATGCACCGGTAGGTTCCAACCCAATAGTTATAGAGCACTTACTCAATGAATGTCCCTGTGGAGGAGACTCAGTGTTCATTCATCTAAGTCCTCTCCCAGAGTCTTCGTGCAAGAGGTGAGAAAGCCAGGGCACTGTCTGCATATGGGCAAGCAATTTAGTCACGGAAATCAGAACTTGCTCAGGCAGTTGGTGGCAACTCTGCACACATAATTGCCAAACTTGTTTACAGAATTTTCTCCCACATGAGACCATCTTAGATACAGATAGTTCATCTCCAGTAGACACAAATGAATAAAATGCGAAGGAGGTTGGATTTAAACTTAGAAGAACTGTGTTTAAGATGCAGCTTGACCACTTATTTTCTGAATGGCCTTCAGCAGATTCCAGTGTCTCTTAGAATCCTGTTCTCTTACCAGTTTTAATAAAAATGCTCATCATAGATTTTCCCTGAGGACAAATCAAACCACAAAGGTAAAAATGGTTGACGGACAGAAATCTAAATAGTCAGGTCAGACATGCCAGGTGCCCCCTGCTGTTCTCACGTCTTCACTTTTGCTTCTCAAGTCATCAGCTCCTGTGGGAGCAACTGTAAGGTAAACACACTCCTCGTTTCTTTAACATCCAGCTTGTTGTCTCAAGGATAGTGGATGTTCAATAAATATTTGATAATTTAATTTGGAAATAAGACACCTCCTTACCCCTGCAAGGACTTGTCTGTTTTACATGCTCCATCCTGGCTAGCATTTGTCTCAATCTGCAGTTGAATGTCTTGCTCTCTTCATCTGTCCCTTTGATTCCAGCAAGATGTACACACACTTCAAGCAGCTGGCATGTGTGCTTGTGTGTGAATTTCCACATGAGAAGGCGAAGATGAGACTACAAAGGAAGAGGAAAGGATAAGATGTCAAACTCAGGAAAAATACAGTGTTGGATTCATGTTTGGATGGGGAGAAACTGGCTGGAGAAATGGAAGAAAAGCTGACACTGGAGATTGGGATGATGAGTTAATTGGAGGTGAAGTTAGTGAGATGATACTGACTTGTCCAAAAATCAAACAAAAAATCAAAAACCAGTTGCTGGGCTGGGGGGAGAGAAAACTGGGAAATCGGATCAGGAAGTGAACAGTTTCTGTGAAGCATGGAGCTCAGCTCTTGAGAGCTGGCACAAGAGGTGATTTCTGCAGCCAACGAGGGCATATTGTCCACTGAAACTGTTACTCAGCAGGTAGGATTTACGTTGAGTGCTCTTAGCAACACACAAAAAATGTATGAAACAGACAACATCATTTTTTAAAGTTTCTTTTGTTTGGTTGAGACAGAAATTTCATGGCTCCTGTGGAGAGTTTATTCTATACTATGCATAGGATAAACCGAACTCATGGCAAACTCCTGTACAGTGTCAGGCAGTGCTCTAGCCACTGTAGGAAAGTACCTGATGTAGCACACACACAAAAACAAGACAAGACAAAACAAAACAAAACAAAAGACAGAGAAACGAAAAGGGCAGATGACTCACAGTCCCCAAAGCTGCCTTCTTTCTGTGTCTGACTTAGGAGCCATGCTAAGGGGTTTCCCATCCATTGCAATCGGTGCTGCTGCCCTGGGCTCCTGTGGGACATCACAGAGCAACAGAAGGACGGGCTGATGGGCGGGAAACCGGAGAGCAGCTCAGCCTCCCCACCTGCCTCCCTCGCTGCCTCCATCTGTCAGTTGTTCCGGGTGGCTGAGGAGGCCAGCAGTTTACAGCGCTGCTCCAGGCTGGTTCTGACACTTCTTTACTCTCCAGGGACCTGGTGCTTTTTGGTCACAGAGGAAGAGCTGGAGCCAAGTGGCCCTCTGCTTGGGAGCCCAGGGACATGGGGGTTGGTGGCTGCAAAGCCCCCACTGGGCCACCCCTGGGGAATGCAGATTTGAACATGTTGCTTATCTCCTTTCTTCACAATCCATCTGTGTGAAGTTTAAAATGTAGTTTATATATCTAAAGCCCAACAAGGCATGAAGTTAATGTAGAGTAGAGCATCGGTAACTGCACAGATAATAAAACTCAGTGTTTATCTAGTAAGTCTGGCAAGAAGAAAACAGCAAGCATGTGGAAGAATGATTAGCATAACAGACACAAGAAGACATGACATTTCAGCTGAAGTGGGTGCTATGCATTGAACCTTGAAGGGTTAAGTTTCAAGGCTTAGGATGAGGCTCAACAATCCATGTGATCACTATAGGACTCGGGAGAGGAGCAAGCGAAGCTCATGTGTTTATCATTCTAGTACTGTAAAATAAATCACACTCAGAACAGTTGCAAACAGCCATATGTTTGTTATCACACATCCTCGGTGGTTTAGGACTCTGGTCTTAGTTTATCTGGGTCCTCACCTCATGGTCTCCGCAGATGGATTAAGATGTCAGTGGGGCTCCTTTTGCAGCATGACTGGGGAAGAGTCTGCTCCAAGCTCTCCTAGGGCATTGGCAAGACTCCTGTGAAGCTGTCAGCCTGAGGGATGCAATTTCTTGTTGACTTTGCTTAGCTCTTGGACCCCTCCAGCCATGTGTTCCCACGTCCATGTCTATGTGGAACTTCTCACAATGTGGGCTTTTACTTCTTACAGCCCAGACAGGGACAAGGGAGTCATTCTTCCACAAGATCAATGCTTCCAGAAGTCACATGGTCACTGATGTGGCATCCGTCACTTCTGCCGCATTGTATGCACCGCAGCTAGAAGGTCTTGCTTAGACTCAAGGGAAGACAGATGAAGTAGGGGCAGTGGGACTGCTTCACAGCCTGTCTCCGTGGTCCCTATTCCAAAATCTAGGCTGAAAGGGCCAGGTGGCTTTGGGTTTGGACCCAGTGATGACAGGACATTGATCTGTTTTTCTGATGTTTCACTTCTAGATTTGCAAGGTGACAAGTGACAGTCTGCCTTACAGACTTCCATACACTACTCTCTGCAGCAGCACCAAGTTGGTCACTCTTTCGCCATTGCCAGCAGTGGCCCCAGGCTTTGTGCTCTTTCTTCCTGTCTCTCTCTCTCTCTCTCTCTCTCTCTCTCTCTCTCTCTCTCTCTCTCTCTCTGTGTTTCTTAGTCCTCAGCCTCTGATTCATCAGCCTGATCGTGTCCTTTTGGTTTCTTAACTGATTTTTTTTTTTTTTACTCTTTAAAAGAGTAAAGACTCATCTCACTCCTCCCGCCTTTCTAGGTCCTCAGGAGACAATTTACCACATATGGCTCTTGGTCTGAAACCTGGCACCTATTTAAGAGACTTATAAGACAGTACATGTCATAGGATGTTACCAAGATGAAAAAACCTGTGAAAAGCCTCCCTCCCATGCTGTGTGCTCCATGCTTGCTAAGTTCCTTATTTATCTGCCTGGCCTTAGTTGCTTATCTAAAAGGGAACTTGCCTGGGCTAACAAATGGTGTATTCAGTGGTTTTCAAATGCCAAGTCTTGAGTAAGAGTCACCTATAGAGATTTTCAGCATTGATACCGAGCTCTCATTCTCAAAGCACCAGTTCAACCAGGAACAAATTTTCAATGTTGATTATTATCTTGATGTGTGTATAAAATGTACCAATAAAATCAATTAATAAAACATAAAGGGTGATCATTCACTTTTGTTACTACAGTTAAAAAAATTCAAAAGTTAAAAAAAAGAAAGAATACTAGTAAATGCTGAGAGTGGCTGTCTCATATTCCCTGAGGCAAAGCTCTGTGACTTACCAGCACCTGTTTCCTTCTCTGCATTGATATTACTTAGACAGTCGTTTGAAGTTCTGTTGCAATTAACTGTGGCCAGGAGATCGAGTTTTGGCTCAGACAGTGTGCAAAGAACCAGTGTGTGCTGCCTCTCCTTATGGCCTTTAGATATCCCCAGTACAAATGCTACCATATCTGTCCTTCCCATCCTGTTACTAAACAGAGACTATTTCAAAAGCAAGAAGTGGCAATAGAAGCCAGGAATGGAGATCCCTGAAAGACTGTATGGAGCCTGAGTCTCCTGTGACTTCATGAGGCATGAGCTATCACTACGATAAGTAATGGACCGTCACTGCCAGTGCTTGTCCATATTCCATCTCAGACATCTCTGAGTAGGCCTTCTCCATGAATAACTGTGGTCAAAAGGCCTAAAATTGCACAGTTATGCATTAATTTCCCAAATGGGACCACCTTTCCCACATTATCTTTAAATGGGAAAATATTCTTTGAAAGAAGAGTACCTCAATCCCTGGATTTCGGTGAGATTCCCTTTAATAACTTTGTGCTTGACAAGATCAGCGGGCTAACCATACTTGGGAGAAAAGCAAGACTGATAGACATGAATTTATTCTACAAATGTTTAGCAAGGATGGACTAGGGCTGAAGAGGGCAAGATGTGGAATGCTGAGAGTTTACCCATCCTTCTTGGGTAAATGATTCAGAGGAGAGGTGGACTTTTATATGTTGTGTGTGCATAGGAAGTGGTAATGACCCTTTTTTTTTCTCTTTTCCCTTCCTTTCCTTTCCCTTCTATGCCCTCCTTTCCTCCCCTCTTTCATTCCTTTCCCTCCTTCCCCTCTTCTCTCTCTCCCACCCCCTTTTCTCTCTTCCCATGCTGGGAATCCAGAGCCTTGTAAGCAGTTAACCACTGACCTCTATCCTAGCCCACTGGTTATGTCTGTTGTCCTCCAAGAGCTGTGGTTAAATCCACAAGAGTCTTTTCACTCACTCTCTCTTTGTATCAAGAAAATTTTGCATGGCCTGAGGCTTTTCATATGGTGTTTCAGTGAATTCTTTCAGTGACACCATGATAAGTCATGATTAACCCCATTTAATGCAAATTCATCCTTCGGCCCTCAGCTCAATTATCTGGAAAATTGATCAGATTCTCAACATTAATAATTTCTCTCATTTAAGCCTCACAGTGGTACATCCTTTATCTCCCTGGGAACTCAGGGTAATTATATTAATAGAATTATTTATCTTACTTTTTATCTTTCTTGTTATACTGAAAGTTCCAAGAAGGTGAGGGTGTGCACAATTTTGCCCTTTTGTCATTCATTTAGTACAGGACATTAGTGCCATGCAGACACATCTGATGTGTTTGTGGATCCATTTTAGAACACTGTAAAAAAAGGAAGGCTACCTCTCAACTACCCTTGAGTTATTTCCATGGAGTGACTACTGGTGTACACTTCCCTCTACTGCTGAAACCATCTGCTGTTGACATCATGGCTTGGAAAATCGGAACACCTTGAGGTGAGGAGAAATCCACAGAGCGCAGGTTTGTCCCTAGACCACCTATCCCTTTAGTTGCCATTATGTTTCTTGTTGATGCGTGAGTCAGGTTTTAGAGGTAGCCTGGGTGGGGGTGGGGAAAGGACCTCTCCCGCAGCACAAACTAGAACTGACTCGCAACCAGGTCTTAGAAGTCACCAGA
The DNA here is from genome assembly GCA_004025085.1 of Thryonomys swinderianus. Taxonomy (NCBI): domain Eukaryota; kingdom Metazoa; phylum Chordata; class Mammalia; order Rodentia; family Thryonomyidae; genus Thryonomys; species Thryonomys swinderianus. The sequence continues at coordinate 48,222 of PVIC010001157.1, forward strand.
TCACGAGAACCAGTTTTTCAGGTGTCAGGTTGTCCTTCGCTGCTAATCCCATAGAAGGTCACTTTGTCTTTCGCCAGACATGCTTCCCATTTCTTGTTCATTGTGTCTGCAGTATCACTGTGCCTAGCTCTTTACCTCTTTGTTTCATCAGTTTGGGTTTTCCAGGACTATGAGCATCACCTGCTCCTTCCCAGGAAGATAATTTCCTAAGCAAAGGTAACTCCTTTTGGTAGTGGCCATGGTGGGTCTAATGGTGTTATTAGTAGGTCTTACACACACACGCATGTACACACACACACACACACACACACACACACACACACACACACACCACCTCTTTCCACTCCCCTGAGAACCACCAGAGGGCCCACGGGCTGCACCTCCAAAGTCTCAGTGTGCTTCTCAGGTGTACCATGACCATCTGTGCCTCAATCATTTGAGAGGCTCATTGATGCTGATTTCTGAGTTCTGATCCTTCCTACTGCACCCAAATGTCTGAGGAAGATTCTGGAGTCTGGATTTTTTTCAAACTTTCTGAAGATTATTATACCCACAAGGCAAGGTGAGGTAAGCTAGGCCAGGGTTGGGGTGAGTGCTGGGGCCTCAGACACTGGCCCGGGTATCCTGGAATTGTCACCCATGCCCCATGATGTTACAGCCAGGCACAATGCCTTTGACACCCACAAGATCTCAACCAGTGTTTCTGCCCACCCTGCTGCCATCACAAACTTTTCTCGGGGCCACATCCTAACATTCTAATGAATCTCCTTCGGTCGTTCTTGTTCCAACCTCCATCTTTTTCTAATACCAAAATCATGGTAAGATTTTTATGATTTTTTTTTTGAGACAGGGTCTTGCTTTGTAGTTCAGGCTGGCCCTGAGCTCACTATGGAGCCCAGGCAAGCTGCCGCAAACTCAGCAATCCTCCTGTCTCTGCCTCCTGAGTGCTGGGATTACAGGCGTGAGCCACCACACCCAGCTCTCCTTGTCTTCTTTTACTTTGATAGGTGGGACCTGTAATAAATGATGTGCACTATAGATTTTTAAAAAATGTATCTTTTATCTTAGTCCATTTTTGATGCTATAATAAAGTACTACAGACTGATTTGGTTTATAAGAACTTTTTTTTTGTTTTACAGTTCTAGAGGTCAAGGAGTCTGAGATTAAGGTGCTGGCACTGTTCTTAGGTAATAGCTGTAAAGAGGTGGCATCTCATCTTACACCCCTGACAGGAAGGAATACCGTGTTCTCAAATGCTAGAAGGAGCAGAAGGGGAAGGAAGAGCTCGTTTTGGCCTCCATCCTTTTCAAAGGGCACCGGTGCCAGGCTTTGTCACTTCCCCCAAGGTCTCAGGACTATTTCAGGGGACCAATCACCTCTCAAAACATAGCAATCATATTTATCAAGTTGGGGAAATTGCCTTACATTTCTACTTTTCTGAGAGTTTTTTTTTATCATATCGAATGTGAGATTTTGTCAAAAGTTTTTTTCTACATCTATTGGTATAATCATGGATTTTCTTTCTCATCTTTGTGATAGGGTGGCATGAACTGATTTTGAAATGTTATAGCTCTACCTAATTAAAATAAATGCCACTTACTCAGAAGTACAAATTCTTTTAAACATTTTCAGATTCAATTTGCTAATATTTCATTGAATATATTCACATATATTCTAAGGATATTGGTTTTTTTCTTATAAATTTCCTTGTCTGTTTTTGATATTAGAGAAATGTCATTGTAGAATGAATCAGAAGGTGTTTCTATTTTGTGAAATATATTATGGAGAATTATTTTCAAGTCTTCTTTAAATTGCCAATAGAGTTCACCAATGACAATTTCAGTCTAGTTATTGAAAGATTATTAATTGTTGACTCATCTTCTTGATCAGGTTGTGTACTTTTTCAAAAGCTGCAAGTAAAGTACTAGGAATAAAAGTGAATAGTTCTATACTTCGAGGATTTATGCTAATATGTGCTGTGGATTAGATCTAAAATGTTTCCCAAAGGCTGTTTACATGTGGAAGGCTCTAGGATGGTGATGTCACCTCATCCACTGATGCGTTCCTTTCTACTTGAATGTGTTGCTAGGAGGTGGCCCATAGCTGTGGGTAGATCAAAGAGGCATGATACAGAAGGGTGTGCTCTTGTCCCTGGATCATCCTTTCTCCCTCTTATCCTTGTTGCTTATAGGGGAGCACCTTTTCCTCCACTGTGTCTTTCTACTGTCCTGTTTCTGTCTTGGAAGAAGCAAATGATGGACTAAACCATGGGCCAAAGGAAATGTCTTCTTTGCATTGTATTTGGAATTGTGTTGAGAAAGTGGAAGATGACTAAAATAAGTTTTGGTACCAAGATTAGGGTGGTTGCTATGAAGCTTTGGATCTTGTTTGTGGGAGAAGTTTGGAAAATGGGCAAAAGAAGCCTTACAATGCTGTATAAAGTAGTTGATGTGTGGTATGGTTTGGAGCTCAGAAGGCAAAATGTGGACAGAAATGTGAAAAGTAAGAACCAGACTCAGGAATTTTCAGTTGAGAACAAGAACTCCTTTGGTAGTTGAACTAGAAGCTATATATGTTCTACTCTGGCAAATCAGCATAAATCTGAGAGATTTTAAACTTCATGTTTCCATTTTACTAGTTAGCTGTAAAGGAATAATGCCTGGCAGCAACAAAGCACTATTGATTGGAGATAGCAGCTAGCCTGTAGGAGTAGGTGTTAAGTGACAAATATAATTAATTAGGAGGTCTTGTCTTCCAGTGGGTTGGTGATAAGCCTGGCACATTGTTGCTAGTTAATAGTTCTCGCTGCCTGAGTACAGCAGATTTTCCTTTCCAGTTTTTTTTCAAAATGCCTTTGGCACTTTATTCCTCAATGAGATATTTGGTAATATGATATTATATTTTCAGAATACTTTGTACTACAATATAAAAACCTAGAGGAGGCTAAGAAATATCATAAATCATGGGTTAACAGTTATAAAGCTACAACTTTTGCAGTCCACTGAATCCAAATCTTTGCACATAATCTTTCCATAAACACGAACCTCAACAGAATACACTAAACCCATGCAAGACTTCTGATTTCAGCGTCACGTAAGAGGAGAGAAAACCATGGACTTCAATGACCTCTGTGAAAAACTCCAAATTGAAGCTGTAAGACCTTGCAATGTGAATGTAGAAAGTAGGATAAGGATCCCTAAGAAATGGCAGTAAGAAGAATAGAGGAGAGAGGAGAATCCAGAGGAGATGCAGAGCCAGCAAGAAAGCAAATTTGAACACTGAATAATAACGTGGGTGTTTAAAACAAAGCAAAATAAGACACACAATCCCAAAGATGTCTCTGTTCTAATCACTAGAAACATATGAATGGATTGGTGTATATGGTGAGAGGGATTTTCCAGATGTAGCTAACATGAGATGGGGAGATTACCTCGGATGCCTTGGGTGGTCCCAGGGTAATGGGACAAGTCTTCACAAGTGAAGATTTGGGGCAGTACAGTTAGAAATCAAAGTGTAAGAGTAGAAGGAAGGAAAGAAAAATGTGGCACTGCTAGCTTTGAAGATGCAGAGAGTTGAGGAAGTTTCAAAGGATGCAACAGACCTCCAGCAGACAGAGGAGTAATGGCAGGAATTGTCCCCCAGAGCCTCTGGAAGAAACACAAGCCTGCTTATGCCTGGATTTTAATTCAGTTAAGACTGATTTTTGACTTCTGGCCTATACAACTGTAAGTATTTCAGACTGTTGCTGAGATTATGGGAAACTAAGCATTTTCACACATTGTTGATTGGAATGTCAATTGCTGCAACCCTTGGAGGAGGATATTTATGAAAATCACATGTGCTTCTACATTTGGGCCTAAACAATACTTTTTCTTAGACTTTGTTTTAAAAAAATATCTTTTGCACTACAAAGATATATTTACAACTGTATTCATTGCATGTCTTTGTAATTTACTGTGTTCTAGTATTCTAAATGGCCATAGATACAAGGCAGTTGAATAGAGTATGGTGTGTTTGCCCAACAGGATACTCCTAAGTGCTTAGAAAAGCATGGCAATCTTTATCCAAAGAAATAGAAGTAGATTTTGAGGGTCGGAGATTTAGCTCAGTGGTTCCGGTGCCTGCCTCGCAAGTGCAAGGTCCTGAGTTCGATCCCTGGAAACCACATACAATGCTGGGCGTGGAGACTCACGCCCACCAGCAATCAATGCCACATACTACAGTGCCGGGCATGGTGGCTCACACCAGTAATCCCAGCACTCGGGAGGCAGAGACAGGAGGATTGCTGAGTTTAAGGCTTGCCTGGACTACATAGTGAGCTCAGGGCCAGCCTGAACTACAAAGTGAGACCCTGTCTCAAAAAAAAAAAAAAAAAAAAAAAGAAAAAAGTAGATTTTGAGGCAAAAACATACAGAAGAGTTTCTATAGTATATTAACTGAGGGTTAATGAAAAGGTGAGAGTGTAGCTGTACAATGAACCAAAACAGGGATAAACTAGGAAGTAATCTCATTGGTCACATAGGAGTACAGATAGGATGAGGTAGTACAGACAGGGTGATATGTCTCTACATATACCTTTTGGGTTCTTATAACCATGATAATGATGCATATTCAAAAGAAACATACAACAGGAACCAAATGAATCAACTGTAACTGTAATTTAAGAGAATGATATGACATTGAATGGGGAAGAAATTTAACTTCATTAGCTTTAGAACAAAGTATATTTATTCTGTACATTTCATATAAAGGGAAACATTTTAAAGAAATACTGAGTTCTAGTTAGCATTTAAAAAATTTTGCTTTTCTATATGTTAATGATTTTAAAATTACTTCTTGTGTATTTTGTGAGTAAACAATCATGTAACTACATGGAAGATAATGTGAATTAGTCTCACACTATTGGAGGAAGAAGTTAAAAATATAGAAAGGGAAAAAGATCAGAACCAAGTCTATTATTGCTCTGTAGGTGCATATCATATGTTGGATGTGTGTGCACATGTTTGTTTATATGGGTCTTCTTTAAATAACACTTGCTTTTATCCATTACTTTTTGTTTATCCATGTAGTTGTAAGAAAGCAACAAAGGATATTTTATATATATATATATAATTCACTTCAATTTCATATATATATGAAATTGAAGTGAATTTTATAGAAGTGGATTATATTAATAGTAGATTATATTTTATATATAAATATATATATTATACATGACCTATATAATTTCATTTCTATATTAATTCCACATCTATATTCTTTCATATTTTTATTAGGATGTTATAAACTGAATTGTATTTGGAGGAATGAAGAGCAATTTTGGAATTCTATAAAATATACCATGGGCTTATCTGAGTGTGAATAACAAAACTGGTTTCATGCATGTGTGATAAATGACACAACAACATATTAATTATTCTTAATTATAATTATGCAATACTTAATGATTTTAAAACATTCAATAAAGTTTCTAAACTCTAAGTATTCATAATTTGGTGATAAAATTAAATGTATTTGGACAAATACGATTGTCACAAGTTTTATGACTAAGATTTCAAATCTGCGAAGAAAGAGACTGTCTTGGAGTCTGAATTTACACTAGTCATCTGTGAGAATATATTTCACTATAAGACAAAATTCAAAAGCAGCATTATGGATTTTGCCATGAAGCAGTAAATTTGGAAATAGGAGTGTTCTTCTGATTTCTAGCTCTTTCAAGTTGTTTTGTCTGTTTGTATATTAAATTTTTCAAGACAAATATCTTCCAAAGGTAGTCTGTGATGAGTAAACGTGGTACTGCTGCACTGTGAACATGTTAGGGTTGGGAGCTACTTTATAGACACTAATGGCCAGGACTGAATTTGTTGCATTTCAATGGGATTTAGACTAAATTGGCTCTGAGATATTTTGCTTCTTGGGTAGTCAACTCATAAAAAAGCAGAACAGCTTTTCACCACTGGGCTTGCTGATTCATTTCCTGAACATGCAAGGAAATAAAAAGATAATTGATTCTACTTTTATTGATTGCTGAATGTCTCAGACTTTTTAATACATAAAAGTGTTTAAAAGATTAATGCATGCCTCGATGCCTAGCAAATTTTACCAAAATGGCTTAAATTATAAGGAAGTTTAGGTTTCTATGTTAAATGATTAAAAACATGACGTGAGATAAAGAAAAGATTATGCAACACAACAAAGTGGTTGGTTGGCCCTGTCCAGCATCCTGAGGTCTTGGACTTTCATTCCTAGCTTTTTCTGGAAACAATGTCTGTCTGATTCCATTAGAAAATGTGTAAAAGTAGCTGAACGCTAAGCTTGCTTTCTAGGGATTGATAAAGATTTCAAATCCAATCTTCAGGATTGATCATGAAGAACACCATGGCAAACTTTCAAAGCTTTGAATTTTCAGATTTTCCAGAGAATATTTCCATAATTCAGAATATTTTGATTCTGATCCAAGTCCTGTATTGTGTTCTATCTGTTCTCCTTTTCCTGTCATCCTTTGTCCTCCTTTCGTCTCTAGATTCCCTTCCTCCATCTTCATTTATTTTTTTGTTTAGGCTCGTGACACATAATGGTTATGTTCACTGTGGGCAAATGGCACATTTTGATTCTCTTTATAATCCCTTCTTATCCTCTCCCTCCGTACCTTGTTCCCTTTCCCATTTGCAAATGATCTATTGCTCTTTTTTTATCAGTCTTTTATTTTCCTCTTTATTTGTACTTTGGATTTCTCATATGTCAGAAGTAATACAGTATCTAAGCTTGTGTGTCTAATTAATTTCACTTAAAATATGGTCTCAAGGTGCATCTATTTTCTTACAAATGACTCAAAACTATCCTTCCTTGGGCTGGAGATTTAGCTCAGTGGTTCTGGCCTCTGCTCAACAAGTGCAAGGTCCCTGGTTCGATCCCTGGTAACCACATCCAACAATACTGGGAGTGGTGACTCATGCCCACCAGCAAACAGTACCATATACCACAGTGGAAGAGTGGTGGCTCTTGCCTGTAATCGTAGCACCTGGGAGGCAGATGCAGGAGGATTGAGGAGTTCGAGGCTAGTCTGGGCTACACAGTAAGCCCAGGGCTATTTAGTGAGCCCAGAGCCAGCCTGAACTACAAGGCAAAACCCTGTCTCAAAAAAAAAAAATCTATCCTTCCTTATAACTAAGTGGTATCCAATTATATATAGATGCCACATCTTCTTTTATTTATTCATCTTTTGATGACCTCATAGGCTATTTCCAAAATTTAGCTTATTGTGAACTACAATGCCATAAACATTGGTATTCATGTATCACAGTAACATGATGCCTAAGAGATTAGCGAGGTCAAGTGAAATTTCTAGTTTTAGTTTGCTGAGGAAGGTCGGTATTGATTTCCATAATGGCTATATAGTTTACAGTCCTAGCAGTGTAAGAGAGCTCCTTTTTCACCATATTCATGCCTATATGTGTTATTTTTTGATTTCTTGATGATGGCCATTGTTTCTGGGGTAAGATAAAATGTCAGTGTTTTAAAATTTGCATTTCTATAATGGCTATTTCTCCAACAAGTTGAAAGACAGTTCTGTAGGATATATTAGTGGGCACTGGAAGTTGTTTTCCTTTAGGGCTTGAAAACACTTCATTCCATGATATCCTGGCCTTTAAAGTTTGTGTTGAGATGGCTGCTGTAATTCTGATCAGTTATTTTATGTGTGAACTTTTGCTTTTCTGTGACAGCTTTTAAAATTGTCATTTTTTCGGACATCAGACGTCTTGACTAAGTTGTCTCACAGGGAGTTTCTTTTTCGTTGCAGCTTGTTGGTGTTTTGTAAAGCTTCACTTTTCCACTAGTTTTAACTTTCCTCATATTTGGGACATTTTCCATTCTGATTTCAGTAAGCTGATTTTTTTAATTTCCATGTGTGTTACCTTCTAATTTCTTCTACTAGCAGTACTGCCCTCTGTGGTAACACTTTCCTACACCCAAACCTCTGGCATCTTGCCTCACAGGGACTATGAGTTGGCTCAGGAGATCAGCTTTGGTCATAGGATGGTAGCAAATCTGGTGCAGGCAGCAACATGAAAGCGGCTGGTGCCCTGGCATCCATTCTCACACTCTTACCCACTTGGGATTCTCACATGCTCTAACTTTGGTACAAATAAGTATGAGCTTAGCTAACAGAATACTAGAGACCATGAGCAGAAAGGCCCTACTAGTCATGGTGGTTTCAAAAAGACAGTAGTGAAGGAGCCGTCTTAGAGTAATTCTTAGCTTGCTGCAGTACAGGAGCCCAGATGCACCTGCCGAGCCCCGCCAAGAACTCCCCAGCTGAGCACAATAGTATAGAATGTCTGCACTAACAAATTATTAGTTTAGCCAATGATTTTTGGGTAGGCTTTGTTGTACAATAAAAGGTAATTGATAAAACTCCATTAAAAGCTAACTACTCTATCATTTGGATTTGGTTGAAATCTACTCCTTGGGAATTAGAATTAAGTTCTATCGATCTTGTGGCCATGTCAGCTCTGAGGTCTTGCACGTTATAATCATTACACTTCACCTTCATCACACACTTACTATCTGCTAGGATCTTTCGGATCGCTTTAAAGCAATTTGCTAATTACTTCAGTGAACCCTCTCGGAGCAAATCCACAGTGTAGGTCCTTATCACACTTAGTCTACTTGGGAGAACACTGAGTTTGAGCGATGCTTGATAACTTCACAGTCGCTGACAGGAAAAGCAGTGGAGCCTACAGTTATCCAGCTCCAAAATGTGTGCTTTTAATACCTACATGAAACTGTTTGCACATTAACTCGCTCATGCTAATGTACTGTGACTATTTGGCTATGATAAGGAATTGTGATTCAGTTGATTACACTGAAATTTGTCCTCTTTTTTTTCAGAAAGTACTATCTTTGTGGAAAGAATGTGACATTTTCCAGCCAACCTTTGCTCTGGGAGTTATCTGAGTCGTAGCTGAGCTCATGGAACCTCAGCGCCCCAGGGGTGCCGCTGAGGAGCACAAAACGCAGGGCTTAAGGGGTGTAAACCACAGTGCGAAACAAGACAGAGAGCACAGAGGCAGTGGAAAGTCATCTGTCAGAGAAACTTTTTTCGGTTTTCTCCCAAGGAGGATGTCCTCAGCTCACACTTAGCAGAGCCTATCTCTGAGGAGGATCTGTTACGTAATCTCCTCGGTTTGAGAGTTTTTCTTCAAGGCTTTAATACTCTCAGCCCCCCACCCCCACCCCCTATGCTGAGATGCAGCAGGCACAGGAGAGCTACTGTGTTTCAGATTAGAATATCAATATGACTTGACTTTATGGAGTGTTTATATGGCACACGTGATACACATTCCCTGATTTCAAGCGCTATGAATCTGGATTCAAAGAGAGGATCTGGTTATAGGGAGAGATCTGAGACTTAGTGAAAAGTCTGGAGTTCAAGACACCACCTGGGTCTAATATCCTTAGTCCTTGCCTTAGGGTATTGTCAATCAGAGGCTTTTGCTAGTGTACAGCCTGTTCTCTGTTTAGACTTATCAAAACACCAGCTAAGAGAAATCATTCTTAGAGTCACGTATAACATGATAATGTGTACTTCTGGGTTTAAATTTTATTGTTGGCTTGTATCAGACCTTTGGAAGACTACATTTTACACAATCCATGAAAGTGCCTTAAAGTAATTATATTTTAGTGTCTCATCTTCATAACTTAAGATGTCAAACTCAGATTCATAGCCCAGCTCCGTCAATTATTGGCTGTGTGATATTGGGAGAGCTGCTACCCACTTTTAAACTTCATTGTCCATAATTAGAAAATGTACAGGGAAGGATTTTTGTAAAGCTTTTTTATATAGCCTATATAAAGAAAATAAAGATGCTTGTATCTCAAAAATTATTTGCAGCTTACAAACAAAAGGCCACATGAAACTCTTCATGTAATTGCAGTAAAATCTGGTATAAAATGTGTTGTCAAGGTCACTGCAAATTTTCAATGTCTCCCATAAAAGAATTCCATTTAGGTTTTACAGCCAGTCTAAAAGAATTCTGCTCCAAAAAAAAAAAAAAGTGACCCTTTCCTCTACCTTCAGCTTCAGTAAGACAAATGTGTTGACTTTCCAGGGTTCTACTGTCCTGGATGCCAAGAAACATGGGGTAATAGTTGCACTTCACATCAAGTGTATCAACTTGCCTGGTTGAATTATTTGCTTCTACTTCTGTTTTTGTACCTGTGATTTTTATATTTCTATTTGACTACTGTCATGGTATACTTATTTTATTTTAAGCCACTTTGAATCCTTTTTGGACCAAGTTAAGGGACAATGTCCCATAGATTTTCAAGGTCTCTTTCTTTTCATTCAACAAAGTCCTGCCGATTTTAGAAAGGTGGCAAAAATAAAGTAACACAAGCAAGAGCATTCTGGAAAACCAGATACACTGGACAAAAGTCAGATGGTTTCTGCTGTCACAACAGCAGCCACTTGCACTGCCTCAGTGACCCTGAATCAAAATTCTGACAACAGCGATCATTGTATCCTGACAAACTGACTCGTGAGCACAGAAGATGGCTTAATCTGCTTCCCACTGCTGTACCAGAATGTCAGACTGGGCGATTCAGAGTGAAAAAATTTTTATTTTTCTCACAGTTTCAGAGGCTGAGAAGTCTAATGTTGAGGGGTGACCTGTGGTGAGGACATTCTCCTGGTGTCCTAACGAGGTGGACAGCACCCCATGGCAGGAAGGCGGGGCAGGCTGGCACAGCTCTGTTCCGCTTCCTGTGACACTACGGTGGAGCCCCACCCTCCAGACACCATCCAGCACTGATCATTCCCAAAGGCCCAGCTTCAAATACCACCAACATCAGCATTGGGGGGAAAGAGTCCAGCACTACCACTCTGGGAGACACATTCATACTGTGTAGACAGAGGGGAAAAGCTATGTAGGACACTAGTTGTGGTTCAGTCCATTTTGCTTGTGTGTCCAAATCCTTCTGTCCTCTACACATATGCACACAGTTTTCCCCCATCTGTCTTTCTCTGCCAGCCTTTAGTTTTGCCACCTCAGGTCTGTTCCAGAGGTCAGCATGGCCAGTGTCAGAGCAGGGCAGGCCTGGCGGATGTTTTCCCTGCCTGAGCTTCACACATTGCTTCTCATTTAGAGGTGCTGTGGAACAGAGGAAAATTTCCATTAAAAAAACCTAAAATTCTGGCTCAAACACTTACCAACCATGCACTGAGGAGCACCTGTAGTTGCTGAGTATTTTTAATTCTCAGTAAAATGTATACTGTTGATCAATTTCAAGCATAAAGTTACTAGAGATTACAATTCTATTATGAGGAAACCAGATGTGGTGGTGTGCTTGGAATCCCAGCACCCAGGAGACTGAGGCAGGAAGATTGCGTGGAGTTTGAGGCCAGCTTGGACTACAAAGCAAGACAGTATCTCCAAATGAAACAAAGCAAATGAAGAAAAAAATAAATAAATCTCTACAGTTCTCTCATGAGGAAGTAACCAGTATGATCCTGTTTTCTTCTCATTATATATATTTGGTATTTCTTCATCTACTCAATTTTGATCGCTCTTTTAAAAAGGAACTGTACAATATTCTAACATATTGAGCCTCAGTATTTTCGTCCATCTGTTGGATATGCTCACAGGTATTGTCTTGATTTTATCTGATCATTAGGGGTAGGAGCAGCCTGAAGCACAGTAGATATTGAGTAGTTTAATTAGTTTAAACTGAATTTGTGTTCAGCCTTGGAATTGCACCTTTGTTTTTTCCTCCATTAAATGTCCCTGTGATATCAAAATTGTAGATGAAATGAGCAGAAAAAAATGTACAGTGGGGAAAATCTTGGGCTAAAGATAACCAGAATCTGCTCCTTGATTAATCAAAAGGGAGGGATAAACTAAAGCAGTAGTTGCTGTGGGTCACCAGATGTCCCAAAGACATAAACTGTTTTGGCAACTCAGGGGAAAAAGCAAAGTTTTCAAAGTATCTCACAAGGTTGTCGTTTCATTGTGCTTGTTTGCTTTGCAAAAGGGCTTCCTGACAGGACACAAGTGGAGGTCCCTGTTTGGCATGGACTTTATTGTGCTCTTGGGAACCCTACATTCACCATGCTGGCTGAGAACATGGGTGGTCACCTTCCCCACGGATCTGTTTCCATCTGTCTCTGCACTGATGGATCTAGGACTCACTCTCACAGTGGCAATGCCTCAAAGTGACATTGTCAGCTACAGCCAAATAACCAGAGGGGAAATGTAATGTAGCCATCACAGTAAGACAGCCCCTCCCCCATGGCCTTTTCTATGAGGCTGGAGTTGCCATAATGGGCTGCACTGGAAAAGTGGGCGGGGGTCAGCTTTGCTCCCCTGGGAGTCAACAGTGAGCTCAGACCACGTCCATGAAGGAAGCCAATGCTGAGCTGGGTCCAACCCCAATGGCAGTTAAAGGGTGCAGGATGCCTGGTGGGGTGGAATGATGTGCTGACTCTGCTGATCTGAGGCCAGGTGGATGCACGACTTTCTGAGCCTCCTCTCATTTCAAATCCACTTTTATTTCTTTACTACCCACGCATTTGCACATGTTTGTCAAAAGTCAGTGGCTCTTGCAGCCTTCCTGGAGGCACTAAATTCAATCAGAACTATGTTCTGCCTGTTGGGAGGTCCCAACCCAAAGACTGAGGTGATCACCTATCAATAATCAGGACAACAACAACAAACACTTGCTGAGGCCACTGAGGAAGTTGACATGGTGCCGCCGCGTAGCAAAGAGCTACACCACATAGGGACTCCGTCCTCCCTCACTTCCTCCAAGATTCCCCAAGTTGCATCTTTGCTGAAAGAGGGGTGTGCAGCACCCAGCGCTCCCAGATTATCACTCCTCCAGACCTTCCCACCTCGTATCTCTTGCACAAGAATTTCAGCCGAAGAGGTGGGACTCCACCTTTAGGAGGGGCTGAGAGTCCTGCCATAGGAAGAGCTGGCGAGCACGTCCTTGAAATTACTTAGGCCTCTAATTCGGGAAGCTGATGATGAGCCTGAAGTGATTTCTCAAGGATGAAAATGCCACTGCAGACAGGGCTACAGAGTCTGGGGGATAAGGACGTCTTCTCTCTTCCTCCTTCCCTCCACTGTGTGGCCTCTGAGTGACCTGCTGTGTAAGCGGCAGGGTGCAGAAAGCCCAGAAGGCCCAGGTGAGAGCTGTCTCAGCAGAGCTCGTGACTGGAGTGGACAAGACATGAGGCACCTGGGTCAGGCTGGTCGGGGTGCTCAGCGACCCCCCACAGGGACACTTATAGGGCATGATGACGCGGGGGAGACTTGGCTCCTGACTCTGCAGCTGAAGAGCCAGCACTGAGCCCAGGGCTGCTCTGTAGGGTGATTAGGGGTCACATCCACTTCCAGCCTTGGACTCTCACCTCCACCAGGTCAAAGCAGCACTAGGGGAGGGGAAAAAGTGAGGTAACACTGCTACTGGGAGCACTTGAGTTTGCAGGTCCTTGGCTGCCCGAGAAATACAGGAGAATCCTTTAGAAGTCCTACAAGGCGGCCCTCACTCTAGAAAGTTTCAATCAGCATCCCCAGAGGACAGGTATGGGCACTGCAGGCTGCTGAGAGCCCCCAGGATTCTTATGAAAGGAAAAGACTGAGTCAAGCCCAGGATAGAAGTGTAGAATGAGGAGTCAGTGGTGATGTGAAAACAGCAGAGCTCTGCCTGCTTAGTCACAGACCACACCACCTGTGTCAATAACTTGGCCCTCACGGTACACAAGAGGAGAGCAGAGAGAGGTGCCATTAGCCTCTTCCCAGAGAGCAATGAAGACCTGGTTGCCTGGAGTCGGCAGTGATGTCTGTCATCCCGAATGGCTCACAAGGCCAGCAGGGAGGGATGAGTGCTCTGGCCCTTCCTCACTTCCTCCAAGATGCTAATCTCTGTGGGCTTTTCGTGACACTGACTCCTGCCCCTTCCCTTCCCCACTCCTTCCAGCACAAGATACAGATGTACACAGCTTTTAGTGGCCAGACCTGTGTTGTCCCCTGGAGGAAGTGAGCTCTGGCCTCTCTCTGCCAGAGCTCTTGGAGCATTTGATGGCACATTGTAACGACTGGCAGTGCCCAGGTGATGCCCAGGACCAGTGAAATCAGAATGCAGGGCCTTACAGTTTTAACAGCTTTCCTGGGACCCAAATGAGTAGCTAACATTATTTCAGGCATTATAGCAACATATTATCAAACAGCTAATACAACATGCTTTTTTGCTTTTTCATGGTTCTGGGTATGGAACCCAGAACTCTGTGCATGATGAAAAATGTTCTACCACTGGCCTGCATCCCCAGCCCTGGTCTTATTAAGGACGAGAAACATCTTCTCTGGAAATCTCTGCAAAGTTTTGAAATACCTCATTGCCTAGAGCTAGACTGGAAATACACCATTGAAAGCCAGCAATGAAGAAAGAAATAGAATTTACCTGACTGGTTCTGACCCATCCGAAATAATGGCTGAGTTGAAATGCATTGATTTTCCCCAAGAGCTGTCTCTCTGAATAGAGTAAGGGCTCTAAGTTGGCCTTTTAGGTAATGCCGGAAGTTGTTAGCTAAGAAAGCCTTCACACCTGATGCATAGGAGCTGCATCTGGATGTAGAAGCAAAACCTTAGCTTTTGTCTTCACTCTTCTTTTGCCTCTGGAGAAGCCACAGTTTCTCTGAGCTCTAGTGTTCTCACCTATGACATGATGCCTCTGCTACTGAAGTGAAAGGATATCTGTGAATGTACATACAGAACTGACCCACAAACCAATAGACACTGCCTGAAACATGCTGGGCATCTCATATATGTTGATACTTTCCTTTCCTTCTTGTTTCTTCTCTACTCTTTCCTGTTTGCAACCCAAACTTCAAGTTAAACTACGATTTCAATAGTATGCTAACTAGGAAATCTTTAATTAGTAGAAAGTGCTGATGGGAAAGTTATAGGGAAACAGGAAAATAGATGAGAAGAAAATTACAAATGTATCATAAATTATATCCTAGAGCTTTCTGACAAAAGCCTTCTATTCTCACAACTGCTTCTTAGTGTCCTTGGAAGATTTCACTTATTAGATAGTTTTGCTTTTTTTTTTTTTTTTTGAGATAGGGTCTTGCTTTGTAGTTCAGGCTGGCTCTGAGCTCACTATGTAGCCCAGGCAAGCCTTGAACTCAGCAATCCTCCTGCCTTTGCCTCCTGAGTGCTGGGATTACAGGCGTGAGCCACCACGTCCGGCATTGTGTTATGCGGTGTTGATTGTTGGTGGGCGTGTCTCCACACCCAGCATTATATGTGGTTACTGGGGATTGAACTCAGGACCTTGCGCTTGCGAGGCAGGCACCGGAACCACTGAGCTAACCCTCTGGCCCAGTTTTGCTTTAGTTTTTACAGAAGTAAATGGAACTTCCTCATGGGGCCATTTCAGGTTCAGATGGACTCTGTGTTACTTGCTAACCTGATTAAATGCATCATTAGACTTAAGAAAGATTTCTGGAAGTGACTGTTACCAAGAAACATATTTTCTAAGACCTGGTAGTTTATAGAGTAAAGTCGAGCTAAGGTGTCTATGTCCTGTTCCATCTCCACAAAGGGTTGATCCCCTCTTTGTACACAGAAGTAACTAAGTGATCTGTTTGTTCTGTTGTGGTTCCATGCTCATCGCCCTCAATCTTGGGCATCTCAGAAGAGAGCACCCATCAGTACAGCCCAATCCCCACTCACGGGAAAATTTGCAGTTCATAGACTGTGGCATCGTCCCAGGTCTTAGGAAATTTCAACTGACTTGCATTCATTCACTGAGCCACATTCTGTAGATATCTACTGATTTCTCCCTGTGTATCATGTTCCACCAAACCTTCAGGGATTTGTTAAAAGTCCTGTCCCAAACTACCAGAGACCCTCAGGGACACCAGCTAGTTTGTAAGGCAAGACTGGGAGGCAAAAGTAGCTTTCAAGCATGCACTCTGCCCTCCTTGGACTCCTTGTTGCGAGCCCTCCTCTTGTTCACTCTATCTCCTTGCTGCTCTCTGTCTCCCCTCCAGTTCATTTTCTTTAGAATCAACCAAGAAAAAGACTTCACATCTATCCTTCACTGAATTGTAAGCTCAGGCTTCATGGAAACCAGTTTGTGTTTTGGGTACCGTTTTATACTTAGAAGATGCTACATACAACTACTTCTGAGGAGAAATGAAACTCATGCAGGTGCTAATCCAAAGCTTAACATCTTCCTTGTGTCCTCTACTCTGGTATTACCATCAAAGGAAGGTTGTTTCAGCACGAAAAGCCCAGAATAGAAAAACTGCAGCCATGAATGGTGTTAGGAGGCTAAAATGCTGGAGGAATCCATGGTCACAGTGACATAGAGACCTTCTGTGCCAAACCAAAGCCAGCGACAAAGGAATTCTGCATGGTGGATGCCACAGAAAAGTGAGTCAGAACCTAGGAGATATATGTCATAGTCCTGAGGCAAAGGAAGGCTAGTTATATTTCTTACTCTACAAACTGTGATAAAAGCATGGAGACCATTTAACAATTTTATTACAATAAAAGACACCCTGCCATCCATACCTTCAAAATACTTCCCCTGGTTTGAACACGTGTCCCATTTTTCATGCCAATGTGTCTTTATTTTTATTTATTTTTTAATGATATAGTCTCAATATGTATTCCAGGCTGGCCTTGAACTCACTATGTGGCCCAAGAATTCACAACAACTCTCCTGCCTTGGCTTCCTGAGTGCTGACATAAGAGGTGTTATTGTAATTTTTAAAAATTTAATTGCTCACTCCATTATCTGGTTTCTCCATCTGAGCACCTCTGTTAGAATCTCCTCTTTTTTTTTTTGGTGGTACCAGGGGTCGAACTTGGGCCCTTGTGCTTCCAAGGTAGGTGCGGTACCACTTGAGCTAAATCCCCAGCCCTCTCATTTGTCTTTTAACAGCTGTACTCCACAGACATGCTTGTTATCTCTGGGTTCTTAGCTGTGATATTCTACTGTTGTCCACTAGAAGTTTCCAAAGCTACTCTTCAAAGCAGCTAACAGCTGTCTGCATAACTGATGATTCTCTGGTGTGGATGGGCCTTGAGTCTGGAGGCGACACTAAGGAAATAAGCAAGGAGAAGGAGATGCTACCGGTTACTGGGGTCAGTCACCCACGCATGCCGCATATCACCAGAAGCTGCTTCTACAGTCAGCGTAATGTTCACTTCTGCAATTATTGTCTCTGCTTTATAAAGGAGGCAAGTTGGTTTCTGCTGTGTGAAAATCTCTGACAGATGTGCCCAATCTATAACAAAGTCCATAATTCTTTATTTTCTCCTTTCCCCAACCTGTATGATCATTGGAATCATATAGAAAGTGAAAGTTACAGAATTTCCAGTAGATTCTGGTTAACTCCTGGGGTCAGAAAGAGAGAATCCTTCTTTCTACACCCTGCTGTGGTCCACAGAGATGTGTTTTCATCCTGGGACTGTCCTGGAGCTCTGGCCATGGCGGCCTCATCCATACACTAGTGGTCTCAACAAATAAATCCCTGTCCCTAGTAGCACCTGCACAGAACATTTGAACAGAGGTGATACCTTCTGTCCTTTCCCCTAATCTCTGCCTTGCACTTATGAGGAAAGGGCTTGGCTTTATACATTATTGGGACACAGTCTTCTGGGGAATTATGTGAAAAATACTTCCGCTCCATCTTCCTCTTCTCACTGACCACAATGCCTGCAATTCCACTATCCAGAATTTATGATAGAGAATTTAAATATCTTTGTGTTACACTGAAAATACGGCAGGAGAATGTTCTTTACAAACTGTTAGTCATTGGCAGCAACTAGTCACAGTGAACTAGATCTTTCTAGAGTTAAAAGCATGCTGTGCTAGTGTAGCAGGGATGCAGAAAGACACAGGGACAGGTGATGGCCAGTTCTAGGATATGAAAGTCCTTTACATAACTCCTAGTTTCTCTCTGAGAAGGATTATCTTGCAGTTAGAACAATATTATGTAATAACATCTGAAAACTTGAACAAGGTTATAAAAGCAATTTTTCCTTTCATGCATTCTCCTTTTGAATATTCTGTGGGTGTAGCAGACATTACTCAGTCTACAATTGTCTGGTCACCTTGATTTCTATTAGGAGATTAATATAAAAGCATTACAAATTCAAAACCACTACAAAACTTTAGTGATGGTATCAACACTAAAATTTATATTAACGTGGGTAGAATACATCACTGGGATTGCGGCCTGAATCTTAAATGTTAATGCAGGTAGCAAGGAATATTTTGTCAACATTTTAAGATTTAGCATAAATTAATTTCTTCTTGTACCTTGCTTACTTCCAGACCTAAGGAAAATAGGTGAGTCCCTCTAGGGTGACCTGGCTGCTATTATATTGGGCAGTACCTGTGCAAGAGAAAATTCAGAATGGCAAAAATAGGGAAAAGTAAGAGAAAAGAAAAAGCTATGTTTGAATTTTAAACCAAAATCTGTTGCTTAAACTCAGTATTCCATCAAGGTACAAGTACAGTGATGAGCAGTCTTGTTTTATTTCTTTGGTTTTCCCTTTCCTGAATTAATTAGAGCCATATGGTTACTCCAAAATATAAATCCTATAGTGAAAGACAAGATAAATGCATGATTATTTCCTTTTAATTACTATTTTTCACATTAGTTAGTGCAATAATTACTTGGAAAGACAACAACCTAGTGTGAAATTAACTGTGTTCTGAGTTACTGGAGTACACTGAGGTATTGTGTTATTCTATTGTCCCGAAGTGTGATAGATATTTTTGGAGATGTAATGCACATACACAGTTTCAGATCTGAGCCAGAGACTCTGTCCTGCAGCTCCGTCCCTTGTCAGTTCTGTGACCATGAGCACCAAGCTTCACCTCTTTAGGGCTCATTTTTTTGCTCTTCTAGAAAGTGAGAATGCTAAAAAGAGCGTTTTTCCCAGAAGCAATGCTGTTATGCCTAGGAGAGAGCAATCGTGGCCTGTCTCCTGTTCTCTAGAGACTTATGTGTCACAAATACAGCATTAAAATGTCAGGCAGCGCTGAGTTTCGTCGTCACTTGGGATGCAGTGTAAGCCTGAGCACAATGCAAGCTACGCCCCTAAACAGCCACTGTCACGATCAGGACCGTTCAGTCCAGGCACTGCTGCTCCACATCTTTGCTACAGCCACTGGGCTATAGAGTTGTTTAGGTGCAAGCTGGTGACGTTGTTGGCCTCGGAGCTGAGCACTTCCTGAGTGCAGGGAAGGGTGGGGAAGTGGAAGCTGCGTGGAGGAAAAAGGGCCGATCAATCGTCCTGTCAAACCTTCTCTTCAGATCTTGTGTGTGGAATAGAGTGCTGAATAACAATTTCAATTCCCGGTGGTACTGACATCTGTTTTCTTACTCCACCATGGGTCCAGTTCCTTACTGTAGAGGTATAATTTACCCCAGCACTTGATAGCTGTACACAGACAGCGCCTAAGACTTTGTGGTACTCAATAATTCATACTGCTCTGAAATTTGAATATAACCAGCAGTAGACATAATGTATTTGAACCATGATTATGTCTTTAAAATGGCAACTAGACAGACACTGAGTATCAGTTTTGCAAGCAGTTTAGCTCTTTAAAAAGATATGATCAAAATTTAAAACAAATTATAAGACTAGTACTTTAATTTTGATTTGTTTACACTTATGCTTTTGTATTGTGCATTTTGATTTTAACAGTCTTGAATATTTTATGATAACAGCTTTGAGAAACATGGAAACAATTTTAATTTTGTATTTCCCTTGTATAACATTGTATGTTTTTGTTCAAAATACTCACTGTGTACATTTCATAACCATCTTGCATTATGGAGTCCTTAAACCATTTAGAATGATTATACATGGGCATTATAAAGTGCAGGCACAGCTCAGCCAAACTCAAGAGATGAACACAAAACAGAAAGTCTTAAAGATCCCATGTGCTTAAATACTTAGAAATTGAAAATATTGAAACTGAGGCACTTATGCATGTACAAGACTTTATGAACCACTGAAAATTGAGAACATTCAGCAAACACAAATCTAACATTGCTGAAAATGTTCTTATGCATTCTTTTAAAAAATCATATTCTGCATTAATATATAGTTAGACATAGAATGTACTTATGGTGCAAAACCCACAGTATTTACAAAAATATAAAGTGAAATTTTATAGTTTAAGTAGAATTTTGTAATTTTATGTCACAGTGGTTGAATATCTGAGTCAGATTAAAAACTAATGACAATGCTGGGCATGGTGGCTCACACCTGTCATCCCAGCACTCGGGAGGCAGAGGCAGGAGGATTGCTGAGCTCAAGGCTCACTTGGGCTGTATAGTGAGCTCAGGGCCAGCCTGAACCACAAAGTGGGACCCTGTCTCAAAAAAAAAAAAAACTAATGATAATGCAGATGCATTCACACATTCACACCACCTAGTTTTAGGGTTGAGTCAGGGGAACTTAAACTTTGAGGCCAGCCTGGGCAATTTAGTGAGGCCATAGCTCAAAATAAAAGGGCTGTGGATATAGCTCACCAGTAGAGTTCTAATGTATTCCATCTTCACTATGTAAAAAAATTAATTGGCAATGTAGAAATCTAAATGATCTTACCTTATAATTAATAAGGTAGAAAATAACTTTTTTCTATAATAGAAGAAACAGTACTGTGCTCAACTAGACTGTACCAAGTACAGTGAGTAGTCATATTGAATGAACATTTATGATATGACTTGAAAGATTACTAGTATAAGGAAATGAAGAAATCAAAATTAATGAGTCTTTCACTGAATTTTAGATCTCTTACTAAAAGCATACATTTTGACTTAAATGACAACCTGAAAAGATAACTTTCAACTGTATTTAGTAATTTAAAAATTTATTTAGGACAGACTTTTAAATATGTGTGTATAAAAATTATAAATTGACAGATTATACTTACACATATTTGTGGGGTAAAACTATATGTGTACAAAGTGAAGTAATTAAGTATAATGAACATATTAATCATCTGAAAAGCTTAAGTATTTTGTGGTAAGTGCATTTGTAATTAACTCTCTTAGTTTAATTTCTCCCTCTTTCTCTAGTTCTTCAAAATAAAATGTTAGGTTGTTCATTTGATATTGACCTTGTTTTTTCAAGGGTGTCCATTTGAAATCATTCCTCTTGTTTTGATATTGTCTTTTATTTCTATTAATTTTTCATGTAGAAGTGTTTTTATCACATCTCAGATATTTTGATATGTCATGTTCTCATTTTCATTTGTCTATAGATTTTTTTTTTACTTCCTTTCTAATATAGTCTTTGACCTATTGGTTATTCTGGAGCATGTTGCTTAATTTCCATGTATTTAGGGATTTTTTTTCCAATACTTCTACTGTTAATTTTTAGTTCTGTTCATCGTGATCAGGAAAGATGCTTGACATGATCATAGTCCCCTTTGATTTGTTCAGGTTCAACTGTAGCCTAATGTGTGTCTAACTAAGAACATGACCCATGTGTGCTTAAGAAGAATTGTGATGGCTATAGATAATATGTATGTTTCAGAAAGCTAGAAGAAAGGAGTTTGAATACTTTCATCACAAAAATTATTGATATTTGAGAATGAAAATATATTTAACTTGACTTTAACTTATCAAAATATCCCAGGGTGCATCATAAGTATGTACAACTTTATTATTTTGATGTACCAACTCAAATAGGTTTAAAAGATAAAAAATATTTTGAAAAGAAAATGTGAATTCTATTATAGTAGAATGGAGATTTCCTGTGTATGTCTCTTGAGTCGCTTTCCTCTGATAGTTTATATCTAGTGTTTCACTATTTATTTTATGTCCAAATGATAATTCACCATTAAAACTGAGGTTTTAATGCCCCTGACTGTTATTGTTTGACCATTTATCTCTCTCTTCAGATTCCTTATTAATTGCTGCATATATGCATGTGCTTTGATGTTGGATGCATACAAATTCATATATGTGATACTCTCTGGATGAGTTAATCCCTTTGCTCTTTTATATTGCCTTTATTTGACTCTTTTTACATTGTTTACACTGAAAGCTCCTTTTGAATCAAATAAGTCTATGCCTTTTCTTGGTCTCCATTCTCTTGGAACATCCTTTTGAATCCCTTCACTTTCAGTCTCTATATTCTGAAGGGTAAAATGAGTCTCTTGCACTCAGTGTACAAGACACCTTATATTTGGGTCCTTTCTTTTTTTGTCCTTCATTCACTTTCTACACTTTTATCACAGAATTTATAACATTCAAAATAATAGTTGGTGGGTGGTGACTTAACTAGTGCCATTCTAAAATTTGTTTCCTAGCAGCTTACAATTCTTTCTCTTTTGCTGTGTTTCCATGTGGCTTCAGATGGTTTGACTGTCAGTGCACTTTGAATATTCTGTGCATTGTGCGCACCTCAGTAGGCCGTGCCACAACCAGTGTCTCTCACCAGGGACCACTCAGGCAGGAACGTAGCAAGATCCACATGCCACCTGCTGTCAGTGCTGCCTCTTCTGTTTCCATTTGAGCTTTTCCATTTTCCATTTGAGCTGTGTTGTCTATACATGCTGTTTCCCCTCAGCGTTTCCAGTGAAGGGAAACCAGGGTGGGCTTCCTGGCAAGTGTCTTGGAAGCTTGGCGAAGGTAGATATCTGCTGCTAATTATTTTTCTCCACTATAGAAACTGTGGACTCAGAGGGATTTTCTTTGTGGTGCTGTGGCAGCAAAGTGGGGAGGGGAAGTGGGTATAGGATCTAAGTGATACATTTATTTTGTCCTTCTAATTCCTTTTTTATCTGCTCAGATATTCACACAGGTGTTTTGGGCTTATTTACAAGTTTTGAGGTTACTACAAAGATGTCTTTGTCTGTGGATAATTGGTAGTTGAACTTTTGGGGGGGAGGGGTGACGCATGGGGCCTCCTACTCCACCGCTGCAGACATCGTCCTCCCAAAGATTCCGTATTAACATTATTGAGGTTGGTCTGAAAAATCTGCATACCAGAATTTTGTCTCATAGACTAAAAGGCTACGTTGGGCCTTGCATGGCCTATACTTGAATGCTCTCATTGGGAGACATGACCTCACATATTTAAATTTCAGTGGCATTTTTTGAAAGAATGCAGAGATTTGTATATGATATTTCCTTGGATTTATCCTACACAATGAACTTCTTAGTCAGACATACATAATATTTTAACTCCAGAGAACATATTTTTATCTAAATTAAATGATATTGGAGGTAAAATATGTTATACTATGTGACATTTCCATGAAATATAAATATTTACACATCTATGCAGGAAAGTATTTCTGTATAGAGGAGCTTGGATGTGAATTCAAGAGCTACTATTTTTGAATATTGTCTCAGTTACTTTTCTCATTGCTGAGACAAAATATCCAAACTCAAAGTTAAATGGAAAGGTTTATTGAGGTGCACAGTTTGTAGAACTTCCAGTCCACTATTGGCTGGTTCCATGGCAGGGTGGCAACTCAAAGGGAAAAAGTTTATGGTGGAAAGAAGGCAGCAAAACAGTGAAGCAGCAAAGCTGCAGCAGAGGCAGCAGCAACGAGGCAGAAATCTCTCCCATGTATCCCTTCCAGGCTTCCTGCCTGGGGGTGATGCCACCCACACACACCATTGACCTTTCCATTGTCCACACCCAGAACTATGCTTAACTAATCAGTGGACTGATTTAGCTACCACTCACCTTTAATCCCAACATCACACAATTTAACCCCGACATCACAGATCCTAGAAGGCTTTAAGGGGGCATCTGGATATAGCCACAATAGACACAATAGATCAAAATATACTTTTTTTTTTGAGACAGGGTCTCACTTTGTAGTTCAGGCTGGCCCTGAGCTCACTATGGTGCCCAGGCAAGCCGCCGCGAACTCAGCAATCCTCCTGTCTCTGCCTCCCAAGTGCTGGGATTACAGGCGTGAGCCACCATGTCCGGCATTGTGGTATGCGGCGTTGATTGTTGGTGGGCGTGTCTCCACACCCAGCATTTTATGTGGTTATCAGGGATTGAACTCAGGACCTTGCGCTTGTGAGGCAGGCGCCGGAACCACTGAGCTAACCCTCTGGCCCTCAAAATTTACTTTTAATTGCAAAGAGACTTGGACAAATTGACCAACATATTGATAGTTCTTTTTTTCATTTGATTTTCATGCATTAAGAATTTTCAACAAGAATAACAACATGTAGATTTAGATATCAATTTAAGAAATGATAAATGTGGTATGTCACACTAATTCATATGATGAAGTCAAAATATTTTGGAAAAAATTTCCAGAATCTAATTTATCTCATTTGTTTCCATTATTGTTCATATTATAATGTTTGAATATGTATGTTAGTCATCTCTCTGTCACTGTAACAGATACCTTAGATAATCAATTTTTAAAAGGAAGCGAGTTGTTTTTACAGTTTTATGGCTTCTGTCATGGCTGATCAGCCTCATTTTTGTGAGGCTGCAGGGAGACAGAACACCATGAAGAAGTGCACGGCACATAAGAGACCTCAACAGACCCTTTCATGGCCAAGAAATGGGAGACTGGGGCCCCCAAGCCCTTTGAACCTGTGTCACCAAGGCCAGTAGACCTCCCAGTAGGCCCAGCTCATGCCCCGCACAGGACAAGGTAGGGACCAAGACTTAACACATGGCCCTTCACAGGGACATTCCAGATCTGAACTATAACAATGTAAAGCACATTTGAATCTAATGTTATTTATGCACTTTATTAACAACTGTATATTTTCCCCAGAATGAAATTAATAACAAGAAAACATATAGAGACTACAATAACCCAAGATTAACCCAGTGTTATTCTTACTAGAGCAAAACTTAAGTCAGTATGATGATTACAACAATAGCAAGAGTGATTTATATTGAAATAATGACACAAAATAAGTGTTATATAATTATCTATGACATGTGGATGCCTTTATTTAGTTACTCAACTGAACATGACTGGGCCTGTCAACAGATCATGTAGTGACGTTCAACAGTAGTTGAATTCAGACCTTAATAGTTATTGGCTGCTAGTGGTTTAAAAATAATTGTCATTTTATACATATTTTTCAAGATAAAAATGTTGCCAAAGATTTATATTTTTGATACATTAATCATGAAAAACATTACATTGTGCTGTGGCAGTAGAATCAAGCATAATTTCCAGGACTGTGATAGAAGAGACCAATTTACCATGGGATAAAAAGTGAATCCAGTCCAAAGATGGGGAGTTATGTCTTTGGGACAAGTGTACTTGAGGTGAGAAAAAGAGAGATAGTTTGACATTTTTTTGTTGTTTTTGTTCTTTGTTTGTTTTCTTAAGATAGGGTCTGGCTTTGTAGTTCAGGCTGGCCCTGAGCTCACTATGTAGTGCAGGCAAGCCTCAAACTCAGCAATCCTCCTGCCTCTGCCTCCTGATTGCTGGGATTACAGGTGTGAGCCACCAAGCCTGGCTGACATTCTTGAGAATGGAGTAATCAAGGTTAAAAAAAATTGAACATAGACCTGGGACAGGAAAAATGAGGGTAAAGAGATTGAGGAGATATAGCAGTATAACATAAAAGGATGAGAGTCATCTGATTCTTTGTATTTCCTTGGAGAAAGAAAGAATAAAGAAAAGGTTCAAGAGAGATTGTGGAGGTTTTCTGGGCAGGAGACCCATGTGGGATGCTGTCAGGGGCAGTGGTTGTGAGCATGTCAGGGGGAACAATTGTAGCAGGAGTACACAGTGGAGAAATCCTAAACAGGTAAATTGGGAAAGTATTTGAGAAATCAAGCCTTGAATGCAGACCTTACCTGCTGTCAGAATATTTTCAGAGAGACTGCTCTCACTACGAAGCTCAGAAGCTTGAGCTTTCACATTGAAACTCATAGGAGAGACCAAGCCCCAACCACACGGCACTGGGGCACTGGGGCACTGGACTGCTCTGGGCAGGCTAATTACCATGGCTCTTTCCTGTTTCCTATTTTCTATCCATGCAGATATGAATCAAAGAGCAATTGTGTGACAACCTCTATTATTTCAAGTGTAGCTAATGCATGCGTTAAAATATGATCTATGCAGTTTATTGATTTCTTAGAAGCTTGCCAAGATTGAATAAAAAATGACTTCGTAGTGAATTTTTAAAAAGATTTCCTGCAAAGTCTTTGAAATGCAGGGGCCAGAAACGATAATGAGAGTGAAGAAAGAGAGGGTTGTCATTTTATAATAATTTTTTAAAAAAATCTTTTATTAGAGTATGTTTGCAGTACATTCACTGTAGCCAGTTATAACAAATTTGATCTCTCATTTTATTTTTCCAGCATCAGATTCAGTGATTTATCTAATAGGACCTCATAAAATTAATTATATATATAGATTGAAAACAAGACTAGGAGACCAAAGGACATATGAAAATGTAAGATGATCGTAGTACATCAAGGTACAATTTTAGAGATAATCTTCTACTCCTATGTGACTCTCTACCGGCCAAAGGATTCTATGAGGAGCCAGCTGAAACTTAGATGCACAAGACCAGGATTAACAACATAAAGAAAACAGGCAAAAGGAAGAATCCTCAGCCAGAGAATTAGTTACCAAAGTCACTGTAGACATTATTTCTGAATTTCAAAATCTTTTCCATCTCCTTCATTTGAGGGATGTTTTACTTTGGGAGCTTAAATGCTCTGGGTAACATTTTTGTCCTTTCTTTGGTCTCAGTCTGCAAAACGCATGCCTCACAGGGCTGCTGGGATGGCATATCACATGTGTTCCATGCAGGACAACATATGAGGATGTGGAGAGGTCATTCATAAGCTTCGGTTTCTCTTTGCACCTCTGGAAAGGCAGGAGTGAGGTATTTTGCTCCTCTGTATCCTCTCTGGTACACATAGGGTTCACAGTGTAGCACGCATGCTCGTTAATGATTCTGAAACATCTTCGATTTGAACAAAAGGGTGACTGTTAACCCTCACAGATTAAAAACTAAATCTCCATTTATGGTAACTACATTCATACTCCTTCTCTGAATCAAAAATGAGTCTGACACACAATGTGGAAATGAGATTTGGTATTTTATGTTGCCTTAAAAATGTGCAGATATATGTGTTCCCTTTCCTAAGTAGCTAAATGACTTGCTGAAGTGTGGAAATCCACCTCTGGGGGATCTGCATTTAGAACCCAGAGCTGGGCTTCTTTGAAATGTGCTCCAACTGTAGTGAGGTAAATGAAGAAAGGGAACGACAAAATCTTAAGTTGTTTGGGTGAAAGGCAAATCATGTTAATCTAGAATAAGCCATTATATGTGTGTGTGTGTATACACACATATATATAATGCAATTTTGTCATTTTCTCTATTCCAGCATCTGTAACTAAGTACCACAAGTAAGAGTGGTACAGAATCTGCACCTCTATAAAAGCAAAAAGCTTAATACAGTTTTTTTTTTAATTTTAGAAGAAAACTGTATGATTTGTTTGTATTCACAGACAGTATTGCTTGGATCTCATTTGAATTTGTGAAGAGTATGTTTGCAACAGGTAATATACAAAGGCATCACTGTATAAAGAATGGAGAGAGACTGCTGGGAGAGAACAATGATTCTTTACTAAGAATTTGCTTTAGTGTTTCTTATACTAGTTTTCAAACAGGTTCTTTTTCCTCACACTCATTTGTTGAGAAAACCTTTTAATCACAATGATAAGTCAATCAGAATAATTAACCCAAACAACCTATTTTAGTTACAGACTGCACATGGAAGCTTATTTTAAAGCAAACATTTAGATTCAAACACTAGTGGTTAGAAATCTATTTAGTAACTCATAATTTAACTAAATTTACCCATGTTATTGCTATTTCTTAAACGTCATTCAGAATAACCTTTCTTCATTTTTGCCCATTTTTTATAGAGAAGTAGGGAGCTTGGATAATCATTCCAGCTGGAGATAATCACTGCTAACATTTTGAAATCTAGGCTTCCATGTATGCATGTAGTGAGATGTGTGGGCTTCCTCTAAAATACAAGCTCTGGGAGGCCATCAGCTAATGTATGAACACATATTTAGCAGAATTAGATGTAATCCTTATACCACTCTAAAACCTGCTGTTTTTCATAAAATCAATTTTTACTGAGCACTTTTATCACATACATATACATTTAATGACTACATATATTATTTTATTTTTATCAGTTCCTGAAGTTGAGCATTTAGATTTTCAATAACTCTTATTTCAACTTTAAACAATATCACAGTTGACATTCTTTAGGTATATCTTTTGGTACATTTTAATTATATTAAAATGATTTTACCTATATTAAAATGATATCTTGGACATGGGGCAATCTAAGAATAGGAAAGTCATTTTAAACATATTTGCTATATATTTTAAAGGGTAGTTCCTATTGATGTTAAAAGCTGTCTCAATGATAAATGATTTTTCTGTGATCTATGAACTTTTAAGTGGGATTTAATATTTTTTTCTTCCAGTGAATTTAACTATATTATGACTATGTTTGGTGACTATTAGGTGTTTTGGAAAGTTTCAAGGACTTCTTTTTTTTATATTAATTCTCAAGCTTTCTTTCTATATCAGAGATTTGTCGGGTGCATTTCAGTGTAGCTCCTAATATTTTAGTATCTTAATTTGATATTAAGTTTAAAGTTTTATTGTTCTATCTAGAATAATTTTATTTATTTACTATTGTATATTGTTATTATATATATATGGCATGTGTTTTCAAATTCATTGCTCTTTTCCTCTAAGAAAAAAATGTAGATCAGTGGTGTCACTACCTGCCTGGCAAATGTAAGGTCCTGAGTCCCACTCCAGGTTCTGAAAAGAAGAAGAAGGAGGAGGAGGAGGAAGTGGAGGAGGAGGAGGAGGAAGAAGTGGAGGGGGAGGAGGAGGAGGTTCTCATAAATAGAACCACTAGGCCTCTGTGATAGGCTCTCTGGGGCTCAGTCATTGACTGCTATTCTGCCCTGAGCTGCAGATCCACTGGGATATTTTCCACTACGTGAGCAAGTCGGCTTCTATCATGAATATTTTATGCATTTTGTGCATGCTTGATGGGGTAAGAGCCCTCACCAGTGATGAATTCATAGCACACACACTGGCAGCTTTCCTGAGCTGTTTACTTTCATAACATCATCAGCAATTAGCCTGTAAAGTGGAAATTTAAATGGCCTCTGCAAACAAACATGCCTTTGAATCAGCTAATAACAAGACAGCCTAAAGAGGCCTGATGTAATTAAGCAGGACAATAGTCGAGAGGGAATTAATCAAGGGGAGGAGTGTGAAAAGCAATGGATTCTTTTACTGTGGCTTTGAAAAATGTAATAATTCCAAGAGGGATGGAAGCCCAGATACAAGATGGGCAGAACTGATCTATGACTATTTTTTGTACTTGTTGACACATTCATTATTTATCCAAGAGCCCTGTTGGAGATACAAAGGAAAGGGGAAGGAAGGTAGAGGAGTCACTTATTTAGCACCTTTCATGAGGCAGATTTACATATATCTATCGCTCTGTCTATCTATCCGTCTATTAATCCTATCTGTTTAGTTATTTTTGTGGTACTAGAGATTGAGTCCAGGAGCATTCAACCATGGAGCTATATTTTCATTCCTTTTAATTGTTGCGTTTTGTTTTTGAGGCAGGGTCTCACCAGTTTGCCTAAGTGAGACTCAAACTTGCAATCCTCCTGCCTCAGCCTCTCTGAGTGCTGGGATTACAGGTATATGTCACCATGCCTGGGCTGCATCTTTATTTTTAAAACACATTATCATCTTTAATTTGTGTGGTGCCCTGCAAGGTAGAAAGTTTTACAAGTTAGGATTTTATGAGTGAAGAACCACTCAGGGAATTGCACAATAAAGGATGAAAGAAAGTGGACATGGGTGCTGCTGAGGAGGTCATTTCACTGTCTGAAGGGTGGCAGTATAAATCACTGCTGCCAGGGTTCAAGAGAGAGCCGGAGGCAGCCATGAAGGGCTGTGCTGCTGGAAGCTGGCCCCTAACATGGACCGCGCCTTAAGCGACTGAAGAAGGCCAACCAGATGGACTCTTAGGAAATGTTCTTTCTTCCTACTTTTTTTTGGCAGGTCGTTGTTCGCTCTTAAAGAGATGAATTCTACAGTGAAGGACATGGACTAGAAGGAGATGAGTGTGTGTGTGTGTGTGTGTGTGTGCGCATGCATGCGTGTCTGTGCATGTGTGTGTCTGCGCGTGCATGTGAGAGAGACAGAGATAGCAGGAGGAAGAGAGAGAAAGAGGTGAGGTTTGTAGGGTCTGTGGTGGTCAGAAGCACAAGACAGGCATCTAGAAACAGCTCCTTCTCAGACTGTTTCTCCATGCTGGACACATGTGCTGAGTGAGTGACAGCTTCATAAGGGGTCATTTCTGAGGTTGTCTGACACCCTCACAACTCTAGAGAGCTGGCTTCATGATAACTGAAGAGGTAGGAACTAGAGACTTCCATGCAGAAGAAAATAAAGGTGTCTCCTCTGAGAAACTGTTGATTGAAAGACTTGAGTTCATTTCGAAGTCATAGTGAAAAGTCACTGTGTTATTTAATTCAGTTCTGGAAGTTTACTTTATAATGATCTTATTTTGAATTTCATCTTTGTAAAGACTCTGGTAATAAAATAAAATATTTTACCCTTTTTACATATGCTAAAACCAAAGCCCTGAAACTTGATTTGCTTGGCCAAAGATACCTAGCTAGATGGGCTCTTGTGCTAAAAATAAACATGAGTATTTCCACACAGGGTTTTAGGACACGCGGGCCAAGGCAGAATGCATGGTTTTCTCTCTTATCATAACACCCTAGATATATACCTATAATAGCACATGCAGGTGAGTTACTGACCCTATGGGTTCTTGTGTTCTAATTATAATTGATATAGACAGTGGCTGCTTCTTTCTAGGGCTTCAGCTCTCTGTCTGGATGCCCCAGGTCCATCCTCTTGGAGGCATGTGTGGTGCTGGAGCGAGTGATCGGAGGTTCATTCTCTGAAGGGCAGGGCCTTTACTGGAGAGCTTCCATTATTTACTTTGATTTGGAATTGCAGCCACTAAGGAGCTATGGCTGTCAGGAAGACAAGCAGGAGGGACTGATGGAAAGCAGTGAAAAGCAAAAGTTCATACTAGAGCAGTAAGAGTTTATTGAGTTCATTTATTTTTTTATCAATTCTCAGTCTCACTGATTAAGTTCAAAGTGCCAATCTGCTGCTATAATGGAGGTATTTAACTTGCATAATTAACACTAATTCTCTTTAGTGGGATATCTTACTTGATTAGACTTTTAATATTTAAAATACTCCTCGAATATCAGTTGTCTTTCAGTTGCATCTAGAAGCCAGTATTTAGTTACTCACTGAGTCAGCTACCCAAAACTAGCAGTGGAGTAAGACCTAGTTATGGAAACTAGAAGCTGCGGATGATCAGCTCATGTCACTACAGTACTATGTAAGCAGCAGGGACTTTGGAATCTATTTCTAGATTTTAAAAAATTTACATTTCAGTGACTTGGGGAGGGTGATAAAATTCAAGTAATATAGAAATAATCACTTCAAAGTGAAAAATTTCATTGGCCTCTAGTACACTGGGAATGAGATCACCACCTTCACCCAATTTCAAAGATTTCCTCCTTACTCATGAGTGAGGCTCCTCACCACTCCTTTCCTGAGGTCCTGAAAAGCACCAAATTTTATTTTGTGTCTAATCACTTCACTATAACTGATATTTATTATAAACAGAATCATAGAACATATAACTGTTTTATTTCACTTAGGATCATATGTTGAAGGTACAAATTGCAGTGGTACTGGATTCGTTTTCACACCTGAATAGCATTCCACTGTGGGAAGACACAACAATGTCTATCACACTGATCGGTCAGGGACATTAGGATGTGTTTCACCTTCTGGCTTTTAATTTTGTTGTTGTTGTTGTACCAGGGGTCAAATTCAGGACCTTGTGCTTGCCAGGCAGGCGCAGCACCACACCTTCTGGCTATTTTTAATAATCCTGCTATGAACACTATGGACATACGCTTATTTACCTCCTTTCAGTTTTTTGGGGGGTATATACTTGGGATTAGAATTGGGAGATTATATGATATTGATGTGCTTATTGTTTGAGGAAGCTCCAAACTATCATACCCAGTAGATAAACCACTTTGGCTTCCCACCAGCAATATTATGAAGGTTCCATTTTCTTCACATTCTGGCCAGAACTAGTTTTTATTTTCTATTTATTTGATTATAGCCATTGTAGTAAATGTGGACTAGCATCTCACAGTGGTTTTGATTTTCCCTTCCGTAAGGACTAGTTGCATTTGCATCTTTTCACATATATTTTGGTCATTGGCAGAAATGTCTATGTAACTCTTTTGTCCATTTAAAAATTAGATTAAACCTCCTGTCGGCTCTATCTCCTTACTTTACACCTGCTATTGCATTAGGTGGGTTCTTGCCAAGGATTATATCACATTGTGTCTACTTCTGGGGCAGGACATGGAGCTGTACTGGTGAGCGCAGGACTGGCTTGGGACAGAGCCAGGTGGACATGGTGGCAGCTTTGGTTGGGCTCTGCTGACAAGCTCCTCTCTCTCAGATTCCAGGACACTGTCTCTTCCATCCCTCCCATCCTTTGCTGTGAAAGAACCCCCAAGGAGTCAGTCTCTTGGGCAGACATAGTCATAATTGTGGCACAAATACCCAGGAGATTTGCTTCAAAGTGCTAAATTGCACTGGAAAAAAGACAAAAGGAAAGAAAAATTGGGGCTAAGCAAGATTTCAGAAATCACAGCACCAGAGGAAGAATGAGCAACTGAAGAACACACATCATTAATCTTTTTTAAATGAATAATGTTGCACTACCGGTCACGTGGAGAGAAGATGGTGCAGTACTGTGTCTTAATAGGTGACCTGCTCTTGGCAACCTTCTGCTTTCCATGATGCGCAACACAGGTATGTGGCCGATGAACCTCCCACCCACAGGGATTCTCATGCATTTCTTTTTCCCCTGACTTTGCTTCAACCGCCACGGTACCCAAGAGTTTGCAGCTTGTTATTAAGATGCATCACCTCTTTGGCTGTCACAAGTTCAGGCGGTGAAACAGCTGGGAGGCAGCGAGGCTGGGCCAGGGGCAGAAGCTGTTCTTTCATTGTTTCTCAGCCCCCTAGGCCTTGTCTCCCTCCTCTGAGTCTAAGTTGGAATCCGTGAGTCTGAGTGCTTCCACCTTAATCCTGCAGCAAGACAAACCCTCTAAACTAGGGCTGTGGAAAATGTTTTACTTTCTTGTCAAATTTACATAATGTGCTGAAGTCTCAGACTTGAAACATGAAGAAAAACTATACCTTAAATGTAACCACAAAAGATGCCTGTGTCTTTGTACTTATTTTTCTTAGTAATTTAAATGTAGATCTAAGGTAGCGTTCAGTTTCCAGGGACATGAATCTTATTTAAATATCGATTGCTTAACAAATTTTATATCCCAGGTTTTTACTATGTTTTAATCAGAAGGTCACAGACATCTTAAAGAAAGTGAGCCTATAATATTGGGCTTCCTATTGTTTTCTTCCTGAATTTCTTTAAAATTGAGACAAATCAGAAGAAAATAATCAGACTAAATTGGATGACAAAATAAGGTGTACTTCTTTGACCGGATTTGCCTACAGTGCACTTGGCATCTAAAATTATTGTACAAAAACATGCACAGACTGTGAAACACGATCAATTAGAATGAACATGTGTCAGATTTCACTTTGCATACATTACTTCATTTACTCCTCAAAACAACTTCGAGAAATTGAAATAGTGAAGTAAAAAGTGTGGATCATTATTTAAAAGCTCAATGAGATACATAACTACGTGAAGACAAAATGCCTTGTGCCTGAGGTAGTCCATGCATCATAGGAACCTACTCCTTTCTGAATGTAACGTGAAAAGAAATGGAAGTTTGTCAGGGTCAGGTCACTGTCTCAGTGTCTTATTCCGGCAAGCGGAGGTGCAGCAGCTCCTGGACCCGGGAATACAAGGCTTTCAGGAGCCTGGATCCCTTTGAGCATGTTATGAAAGGCTTCTCTAGCTCCTAGAGTCGATGTGGGACAAACAGATGAACAGGGTGATGAGGACACACACTTCCTTTTCACCGCTGATCCCAAGAGCCGAAGGTTTCTTTGAAAAGCTCTCTTCCAGCCTTAAGTTAGGGTTTCTCTTTTTGGGTGTGTGGATCTGCTGATGACTTTTAGGATGAACTGTGATGCATGAAGAAATATTTTTCAGCAGTGCTATTCCTAGTGGCCCAACTTAGGAAGAGAATCCAATGATACATATTCATCAACAGGGATAGGTACATTTTAATATTTTATATAAGGAAATGTGATACACTGATGAAAATGAATGAATTTCTTTTAACCATCCACTCTTCAATTTTGAAGAAGAATCTTAAAAATATAATAATGAGCAGAGGAAGCCAGACTCCAAATACATGCTGTATAATTCCATTTGTGCAAAGGTCAAAAATAGATAATGCTAGCTGTATTACTTAAGGGATTGTACTAAAGTATTAAAACTGTTATAAAACTCAGGGACTAGATTACTGTCCAAGTTAGTTCAGAGTAACTACAGGTCATGGGTGAGCATGTCCTCTTTTTGTCCCTGGCAGTGGTTCTATGGGTGGTGACCTCAGAATATTTTATGAAACTGTGCATTTATACTTTGTGCACTTCTCTGCATGCATGCCATATTTTTTGCTAATCTGTGCTTCTTTAAAGGGAAAAGTGACCACAGGCTTAGAACACTTGGCTTCATCCCCACCCTGCACTAGGTGGGATTCTGGGTCACCCGCATGGCTGTGCTCCTTTCCTTGCTGTCTGTCCCAAACTGTCACCAACTGAGCATTGGCAGAGCCTGGGATGTGGAAAGCACCTTCCCTAATACGGAAGGTGAGAACAGAGCTGGAAATGATTTGCCTGAGTTAGATATTACATTGATGGAGAAATACAAACCTGACACCATTGAGCTACTGTGTCCTCAGGACTCTGCAAATTCTCTCTCATGTCAATGGAGAAAATCAAACCACTCCAGAGAAGAAAACCATCCTTGTTTGCAGGAGCTGCTGCAATATCCAGCTGGTCATGTTCTTTAACCCACGATGTTTTCTGCACATTGTCAGTAAACACTACTTCACATATTTGCTCAGCTTCTACCATAGAGCTGTGTGTCTGGAAAATTAAGTGTCTTTGCACTGGCTTAGGTGGAGACTTTATGAACAAAACCTCTATAGCATGAGAACTAGCAGAAAGAATCAACAAATGGGATCTCATCCTACTAAAAAGCTTCTGCACAGCAAAAGAATCCACTGGTACCGCTAAAAGACAACCAACAACATGGGAAAAAGTCTTCATTAGCTGTTTCTTAGACAAAGGGCTATGACCTAGAATATATAAAGAACTTAAATAAATCAGTCCTCCCAAGTTTAAAGACCCAGTTCAAAAATGGGCATCTGAAATGAACAGACACTTCTCAAAGGCAGAAGTCAAAGCAGCCAAGAAGCATATGAAGAAATGTTGAACATCACTGGTCTTTTGAGAGATGCAGATGAAAACAACACTGAGATTTCATCTCACTCCACAAAGAATGGCTGCTATTGTGAAATCAACCAGAAATAAATGCTGGCGAGTCTGTGGGGAAAAAGGAACCCTTCTCCACTGCTGGTGGGATTGTAGACTTGTACAACCATTGTGGAGATCAGTATGGAGATTGCTCAGAAAACTGGGATTAGAGATCCTATTTGACCCTGCTATTGCCCTGCTAGAAATATACCCAAAGGAATTAAAAGAATCCTATTGTAAAGTCATATGTATACCCATGTTCATAGCAGCTCAGTTTGTGACAGCCCAATCTTGGAAAAGACCCAGTTGCCCATTAACTGGAGACTGGATAAAGAAGATGTGTCTTTTTTTTTTTTTTGAGACAGGGTCTCTCTTTGTAGTTCAGGCTGGCCCTGAGCTCACTATGTAGGTCAGGCAAGCCTCAAACCCAGCAATCCTCCTGTCTCTGCCTCCCGAGTGCTGGGATTACAGGCGTGAGCCACCTTGCCTGGCAACATGTCTTTTTTTTTTTATATATAAAATGGAGTGTTACTCTGCTGTAAAGAGTGACAAGTTTCATTCATTTATGTGCAAATGTATACACCTGGAGGACACACTAATAAGTAAAATAAATAGATCACAGATATGTAAATACCATATCTTTTCTCTGGTATGAGAACTTGTAGATGTAAATGAGTTCTAGAACGTATGATAGATTTTGTAAAATAGGAAATATTCAAAGGGAATGTGGTGGGGGAATGTAATGAGGGGAAAGAATAAATATGATTCAGAAAGAAAAATATAGCATATATGTAAGGGGTGGGGAGTTGTGGGTGGGTAGGGATATGGGTGAAAATGAGAATTAATATCTGTCATACACTGGTACACACTCCCTAATGTTGAGTGTGATTGTGAACTGTATATAAAATGTACCAATAAAGAATTCAATTAAAAAAAGAAAATTAGGTGTCTCTGACCCCATTTTCCCTTGACGAAGGGCTGGGGGTGGATGGGAGGCTTGAAGATGTGTCATCATTGAGAAAAACAAGCACAGGCATTGGCTGGGGAAACACATGGACGTGGCCAAGGAGACTAACAGGATAGAGCCCCTCCATCTGGATCAGTTTGGAGTGGCAAGTGCTAGGACTGTCCTGGGGCCTGAGCAGCCCAGGACCTGGGCTCTCGGCTGAGGGAGGTATGGTGTTTCAGGTCAGGCTCAGGGCAAGGCCTGAGTATGCAGCATCATGGCGATGCCAACTTTTAAAGAAAAATCCAGCAGTTGAGCTAAGAAAATACCTGACACTCTGAGCTTCTCTGGCCGATCCATTCCCACAGACAGCGCTGGTCCCTGAGTGCTTTGCAACATCTAGACTCAGGCCTGTCGCTTAGCAGGTCAGGATGGCCCGGTGGTCCTGGGGCTTCCACTGAATCAGGGAGCGTGTGTGTTCCATATGTGGGGAGAATTCTAGCAGTATTCTAAGCAAATAAAATTAAAGAATTTAAATAATCAAAATTTCCTTCATTCACTCCAATGTCTAGAGTTTGGCCTGATGTTTTTTTTCCAACAAAAGAGATACCTCCACTAGCTAGGAAATAAGCTTTGACATTTTGATGATGAACAAATGCTTGTGTTTATGGAAGATTCCATAGGAAACTGCAGCCCCTTTTGCTTCATTTCAGTTTATTGAGCTTCTTCTCATATCCACACAGCACGTTCGGCTCTTCTGCTCTTTGTAGTGAGGTCTCTGCCCCCATCCCACACATCTGACGGGCTGAAACAGAAGTGACTTTAGTCTAAATGGAGTTTCCCAAGTGACTGAGGAAGGTAGATCTACCAGCTGTGTGACAGTAAAGCTTCAGCAACTTTCTTCTGCCTCGATTTCCTCATCTTTAATGAAAGGAGGTGACAGTTTTTCTAAAATTGATGATGAAAATCAAATGAACTGGTGTATTTATGTGTGCACAGATGTGTGTACATGCGTATGAGTGTGGCACCATGCTATGTTCAGGAGTTAAGACCATAATGTCCTGCTTTCCCCTAAATTGACTCAAATAACATTTAATCAAAAATCTTTATGATAAAAATAGCACCATTTTTAATTGAATATTGGAATAGGCTACCCAAAGTTTATGATGTATGAGCTTATGAGACTGTATATGAAAATAATGTCAATGCTTCCAGTACTGTATCTGCTAACAAAGTCTCTTTTCTGGGTCAGATATTGTCCATAGTTTATGAAGGGAAAACATTCTTAAGTTCTGTTTACCTGACAGGCCAGCTGAGTGGGTCATTGTTCTTTTCTGTCATTTCACTTCACTTTGATCAGTTAGGCATGTATGTCATTTAGAACCTGGTCACTGTGCAAGTCTTTACTCGTCCCTCCCGCCAGAGGTTGTTACAGTACCGTTGAAACATTAAGTCTTCTGAACCCTCCCTCCTCACTCAGTCTTTCTCTCTCTCCCTATCATGGTTCAGCTGAATTTCTTAATCTGGACAATTCTCTTCTTGGGTTAAGCCTCAGTTTCTGCATTTCCCTCTGTTGTTCCCTTCGCAACAGATAGGCACTTCAGGCCCCTCTGAGGAAGTGTCATGATTGACTCTTCTCAGCCCTTGTGTGGAGCAGAATTACTTGGACAGGCTCTTCTAGGACAGATTTCTGGCCTCCACCATTCTACGGGGGGAGATTCAGGGACTGACCTTTGAACACGTCTTCAGGTGATGTCCATGATGCAGCATGGCTGCCCAAGGGTACGTTTTGGGAACAACAGTGAGAAACATTCAGCTTTGCATGATAACTACAAATTCCTCCAGGACACCATCGCTATTTTTCCTGCCTCATCAAAATTCCAGAGTTCTTCCCTGCATTAACAGTTATCCTTTTTCCATTCGGTTAGTTTTATATTCCTATCATAAACTTACAACTGACCTTTCTTAAAAGGTATATTTTTTCAGTATGTTCAGACTTGTTATGTATTTTTCAGTGTCATCTTTTTTAAAAATCAAGATCACAGGGCCAGAGATTTAGCTCAGTGTTTCTGGCGCCTGCCTCGCAAGTGCAAGGTCCTGAGTTCAATCCCGGTAACCACATACAATGCTCGGCATGGAGACTCACGCCCACCAGCAATCAATACCACATACCACAGTGACGGGCATGGTGGCTCACGCCTGTCATCCCAGCACTTGGGAGGCAGAGACAGGAGGATTGCTGAGTTCGAGGCTTGCCTGGGCTACATAGTGAGCTCAGAGCCAGCCTGAACTACAAAGCGAGACCCTATCTCAAAAAAAAAAAAAAAATCAAGATCACAGAGTTTTGAGGTCTGCTCTTTCCTCACCACACACACACTGGCATCTCCCTCCATTTGCCAGAACCCTGGAGCTCTCTATTCTCTTTTCTCTTGTGTTATTATCTCTGAATCTGGTATCTATTAAATATTTCCTTGAAAATATTGGTGTTTTAAAATGCCCTTTTTCTACCTTCTGACCTGACTTAAGGTCTGGTGGAACCAAATTACGTACCAAATTATGTACTGGAGACAATTCTTTCCTGAAATGTTATCAAGCAGACTTCTGACAGTCTTCTTATTGGCAATTTGACACCATCTGATTTTTGATCCGTGGTATGAAACTAGTATCCTCTCTGGAAATTGTAAAATCTTTTCCTGTTCTCTAGTGTTTAGAAATTTATAGTCATGCCACTGCTAATCAATTATGTTGAGCATGAAATGGGCTTTTCCCGGTAACTTGCATCCTGCGATTCTGAGAAACTGTTCTCAAACTGTGACACGCCTAATGTCTAACCCACTATTTTATGCATCCTATCTTCTTTCTACTCTTGTAATTGAATGTTGGACATTGTGCAAGGGTTATTCTAATGTTCTTATCTTTTCTTGCCATTTTTCTATTTTTTATTTTATTTATTTATTTTTTTAATGGCAATGTGTCTTTTATTATATATATTTTTTAATTGAATTCTTTATTGGTACAATTTATATACATCTCAAAATCATGTATAACATTGGGGAATTTGTACCAGTATATGACACAAGTTAATTCTCATTTTTACTCATATCCCTACCCACCCACACCTCCTCACCCCCTTTATACATACTCTTTTATTTTCTTTCTGTATCATATTTATTCCTTCCCCTTATTACATTCTACCTATTTCTTTATTTTTGATCTTACTTTCTGGGAAATTTCCTCCCATTACCTTTTTTCTTATTTTAAATTGTTAACATGTCATTTTCCTGTTTTCCTAATAGGAATTTTTGAGAACAACCATCAAGGCTGTAATATCATTTATATCTTGTGACTCAATGCAGATTTTAAAAAACTTATTCTCCTTGTTTTGTCTCTATGTTTTTTTTCCTGTTGCCCTTTTATCGATTTGGTTTCTGTCTTTTAAAGTGTATTTTCCTTCAACTCTGTTTGATTGTCCAATGTAAATTGATGTTTAAAAGTGAGCCACTAACCAGTAGATTAGCAGCTCTGTATACTTCCCTGGAGCACAGAACTACATCTGCTCCATCTATGGAGAGAAAGGTAAGTACTGTGTTTGAAAGGCTGTGGGATTTGCTGTCTGGAAGGCCCTCTGCCATGTCTTGAGTCTCTCCTTAAGAAGGTGCCTGAACTCGAGCTGCTATCCTATCCTTGCAGCGACAGTTTGCGAGAACAGCACTTGACACATAGACATTTGTCGAATGAGAAAATAATCCACATCTGAGAAGTGTAGGTAATATATCATCCTCTGTGAAGACATTTAAAAGAATAAAACCCATTCACATGGTCAGGCTCAGAGTTCAGAAATGATAACTAAAGGGATATTCACATTTATTGGACAGGTGCAACATCATAGGACAATGCTGTACTGATGAATCTCACAGTGTCACTTTCCCTTATGGTACAGTTGCAAGAGTGGGTGACAAGCATTTCACACTGGAAGTGTTCTTGAATTTCATGGGGAGCTGTCCGGGGAATGTGCAGGAGGGAATAATGTCATAGAAGCTGGCAATGTGGGGGAGAAGATGAGAAAAGAGAGCTGATACATACAGTAGGTTTTTATGAAAAGGAAAGCCCTGTTAACTAAGGAGATGGGCTGTCTTGACAGTTACTGGACTTCTTGATCCTGAACTCACCCACCCAGAATTTTCCAGAAATACTGTAAAGGAAATTTCCTGCTAAGTAGAGATTATGACATGAAACCTAGATCCCTGTGAATTCCTTTTAATCTTAATCTTTTGGTTCATAGTTATCACAGAATTTTAGATCTCAGATCTATGTCATCATTCCAAATGGTAGAAAAATACTTGAGATAGTTTATAAACATCTTTTGAAATTAATCAGCAAAAGAAAAAATATGCTATCACATGTAAACATGCAAAGCTGATTCTAACTTCAGAAAATCATCAAAGTCCTCCTCTAAGACAGTGTTCCTTCACGGAGACCCGTCCCCTATTTGATCTTTTCTTGAGAGAGTGACAAGTACTTGGGGCACATGGGCGGGAGGATGGTGCGTTTCCGGTAAAAACTGAGCCCTCCTCTGTGAACACCCGCTACCCATCTCACAGGTTATTTGCATTCTATCTGACACACGTCCCTCATTCACGTGCAGCGCTGCATTGCGGCCGGCACGGCCTGGGTGCAGCCTTGTACCGGAGGAGGCTGCGCGCGTCTGTCACCACCCAAGTCTGCAGAGCTGACAAGCCAGAGCATTTCTCCTCTTACCCCAGGACCTCAAGAAAAGATATTTTTAGATCCTTTTTAGCCTTTCAAGGTCACTAAAACAGGAGCTAAAAGAGAAGCTATCACTCTATTTCTGTTTGAGCAAGGATTCGAAAGATAAAAATACACAAGAAATACGAAGCGGAGCTTTTGACAATTGCATTGCACTTGCAGCCTGGGTAAGCCAAGCGAGATAAGAGCACCTTTCCCCTTCATGTCTGCTGCTGAAATCCAGGTAGAATTGATGGATGGAGAAGAAGAAGAAAAAAAGACGTTTCCTAGCTGTGATAGATTTGCAGCGTCATCCTGACTAATCCCTTCTGAGCTGTATCACAGGAAAGGCCCATGTTGTGTTCGAAGATTAAGCTTCTCTGGGTAGCTTTGGTCTGTGTCTGAGGGAGGCCGAGGGCCCACAGAGCTGCTGGTGATGGACGAATCTCGAAGAGGATAAAATATCCCAAGAGAAATGGCAGCCGCTGTTGGCTCCCCAGTCAGATGAGCTCATCCACAGCCATGTTTGATGTTGTTAGCTGATGACTTCCTAACCTTTACCTCACTCTCAGAATTTCAGAAATGTTTTTCCAGGACATAATGGATATGTAGTGATGAATGAAACAAATGAACCGAAAATTAAGCTCTTGAAGAGGATAAGATAAAGGGTTGAACATTTTCCTCCCAGTTCTCCTCTACTGAGGCGCCTTATGTGTGAGATATCTATGAAGTATGCATATATCACTGCCAAAAGAACAGGCAGGAGTTGCAGCGTACCTTCTGGGCTGGCAATTCTTTAGCACACACCAGCAGAGCCCTCGCTGCTTAAACTACTCTGCGGACAGTCACTGGAGCCTGACTTCCTCTGTGATTCCTTCCTCCTTCCCTGTCCTGGACCCAAGACAGCTACAACTTCAGATCAGAGTCTAGAAAACCAGTTACCAGGCTGATGGATCAGACCTGTCCATATACGTCTCCCACAATGGAGACTAAAGCAGCGATGCAGGGGGAAGGAAGCCTGCCCCAGTCAGGAATTGGACTTCAGGTGTGATCTCCACTTCCCTGAAGGCTTTTCTTCCACTGTCTGATGGATGCTGACTCATGGACACTACTTTTCAAAGTTGAGTCCCCTTCACACTTCATGCTTTGCGGTTCTGCCCTGTGCAGGTGAGAAGGGGCTCTGCAGGCCACACCCCATGTTCATATGCCAGCTGCTCTGTGGCATCAGCCTATGGAGAGGCGCTGAGAGAGATGGGAGGAAGGCAGGGTCTTCCTGGCAGGAGGGGTCCATCCCATCACTCACTGTGATGCCTCTGAAACTCCAGCTCCCCTGGGCATCCGCCTTGTGCTCTCAGTTCTGATAACATCCCAGTGCCAGCTCTGTGGGCTGCTGTGATAAAGTACTGCATATGGAGAAATTTAAAACAAGAGACCTCGATTCTTTCCAAGTTTCAGGAGCTATGTGAGCCGGGCCACCACATTCTCTCTGACAGAGCTGGGAGGACTGGGGCCTCTCGGTCTCTCCTGTATCGGCCCCTTCCAAGCCTATAGCAGTGTCTCTCTAATCTCTGAACCCCCTCTTTTGAGGCTCATCTTTTCTGTGGTTCCTCTTTACTTTTTAAAGACATTATCGTGACCCAGTTAAACAGTTGAACCTGGACAAATTTGAGTTTGAATCCAGGTGCTATTTATCTAGTGACTTGGAATGAATTTGAGCAGTTTATGATCCTGTTGCAACTTCAGTGTCTTTCTCATTTGTAAAACTGAAGGTATTCACATTTACATCACAGTTTTGTTTCTGTGATTAAAGGAGAAAGAAGATACAATATTCCGGAGCCACAAATATTTATAGATGCTATCAGCTATCATTATATTACAGATAAGATTTTGATCGGAAGTTTGGCTGATCTTCCAAAGAGAGTTTTTATTTTAAACTGTATAATACGTTTCCATTTCAGTTCTCTTTCAACATTCATAGTGCTTAATGTCAAGTTTATTTATAGTTTTAATCTCTTTCTACTGCATTGAATCCTTCCTGAATAGAGTGACTGCTTTAAACGATGTCCTTTAGGACAAAGGACCCTATTCTAACACATAGTAAGTGCTTAGTAAAAATGTGTCGAATGGAATCCACTGATTGGATAAACTGCAGAACGCACTCCTCTTCCTCTCAAAGATCAACTTGGCACATTCGTCTTCGATTCTCAGGCAATGCAAGCTATGGTGTCTCAGTCCCATTGTGTTAATGGTCAGCTCTGAGGTTCAGAAGAGAGTGGTGCTTAGTCATTCAGTAGTAACCATCAAAAATCCTTTCTGTTGTCTCTGAGGAGCTGCCGAAATACAGGTATGAAAAGGCAGAAGGGATTTAGCAAGAAATTTCCTGAGATGCTGAGGTAAGAATGCTTATCCCATATCATTACAGTGCAGAAAAAAGTTCCTACTGCCTACTGTGTCACTGTATGAGAAGTTTCAATGCCTAACAAGTCAAACACCTACCACTGAATTATATTGTTCTTCAGTATCCAGTAACAGATTACACAAGTTTGCATCTGGGGAGCAGAATTCTATATCATATCTCCCAGCTGCACCATGATAAAATCATCTCAGGATTTCCTTCCCAGACCAAGCCATAGGAAAATGGAGTCATATCTTCTGTCATCTTTTGAGACTACTATTATTTATCACAATGTTTTCAGGTTTTATTCCATGCTGCAGTACACAGCAGCATTCTTCTTTGCTACATTCTATTTCATTATAAAGATATGCATGCTTTGCTTCTTTGTTCATTGGCTGATGGACATGTACATGATTTTCATCTTTGAACTACCGTGAATACTGTATTTCAGTGTAGGCCTTTGTTTAGGTCTCTGTGTAAAGCATTTTTCCAGTGTAGGAGCACAGCTGTGCAGATATGTGGCAGAAGAGTCTCTGGTTCACATCATATTGAACGTTACTTCAAATGTACTTTCCAAAGTACTTCACCCACTGAATTCTTATCTGTCATGGTTTCTATTTTACTGCTTTCCGTGACTGACCACATTGTGCCCCTTGGTCCAGTCTCCAGATCTTGTGTATTTAGGATAGAGCTGTGTTGTTTACAGTGTCACGTTTCTCAGTTCTGCAATCCTGACTAACATTCTGGCTTTCTGCTCCTTTGCATTTTCTGTGACTCCTTTCCATTCTTTGCACACAGTATTTTTTCCTGACTCTTCTCACAAATTACTTCCTTTCCCTGCCTGTGTGACTTCTCTTGTTATTTACCACTGGGCTCCGGAGTCTCTCCCGAGGGGTGTCTCACAGCCCCAAC
This sequence comes from Thryonomys swinderianus, assembly GCA_004025085.1. Taxonomy (NCBI): domain Eukaryota; kingdom Metazoa; phylum Chordata; class Mammalia; order Rodentia; family Thryonomyidae; genus Thryonomys; species Thryonomys swinderianus. Next base: position 92,880 of record PVIC010001157.1, read on the forward strand.
TGCCTCCTGACACCTTCGAGAACCTGTCTGATTTCACGTGGGGCTCCGCATACGCTCTGCACAGCTGGGGTCTCTCGCCTCTTCCTCCTGCTTCCAACTCAGACTCTGCCTCTCTGAGATTGTTGCCTCTCCCTTGCCTCTCACACCTGGTTTTCTCACTCCTGTCCATTTCGTGTGTCAGTGACCTATGTCGACTTCACTGGCCATCTAGATTATTATAGTTTTCCTTTTCAGATATTGCTACATTTTACATCGACAGCTTCCTTACAGGTGAAAACACCTCCCTGTGATTCCTGTCTTAAAATCCTCAGATGTTCTTCATTATCCCCCAAAATACAACAGGTGCCTGGACTCACATCTGCAGCATGTTTCCCAACCCAGTGTCCCTCCACACTCCTGAGAGGGTCCCTGGCCTCTCTGTAGACAACTAAGCTTCCTCTCCTCCTGCCTCCAGCTTCCATAAGGCTCTTCTCAGGATGAGCTAATTCCTCAAGGCCCCAGTGAACCGTGTCCTCCTGTGCAATATCCATGAATCATTCCCCCACTTGGCTCTCACGATGTCATTTTCAGTTGCACATTGTCCCTCAGAACATATCTAATCAATCATCCTTATATCAACAGTCTTGAGGGGGAAAAGCTATAGTGTATGTATCACAATTAGAGCAGATACCATTTATTGCCATCATCTAAGCACTAAGGGTTCTGTATGAAATATCTGCTTTAATTACTAACCCCACTGAAATAAGTCCTATTTTAATCCCCATTTTACAGAGGAAGCAATTAATGCTTAGGAAAGACATTCAACTCCTTCAAAGCTAAAATACTCCTAAAAGACAAAGCTAAAAGATTGATTCGAAGGCCATGCATTTAACCAGGCCTTTGTCCTTTCTCTACAACACCTAATTTCTAAGTGCTAGTTAAGTGCACAAAATATGGCCCATGAGAAAGAGGCATAGCTTATGAGTTAGACCTTAACTCAGAGTGAAGTTCCTCCATCTTCTTGGAGTGGAATTATTTATTGTAGCTAAGTTGTTTACTCACTGATAAGGTAGAAGGAAAAATAATGCTTCCTGCCCCACAGGGTGCCATGAGGGTAAACTAAAAGTCCATACAACGGGAGTTTACCAGCAGGCTCTGGTAAATAGTAGCTGATAATGACAGAATACAGTTTCTGTGTTACTAATCTTCCTCAGAGAGAGCAAGATGAAAGGATAGGCATGCCATTCACAGCTAACTACTTCCCAGCATTCATCCCAGCAGGTAACAAAGTGCTACCCACTCTGCAAATTCATCCCTAGCCTTTTAACTAAAATAGAAAGCTGCTTGATACTTCTTAACAGAGTAATTTTTGCTTCATTTTATATCAGTCTCTCTCTCTGTATATCCATCTGGCATCCATTTAACCCCCCCCCCCCCGTTTAATTGTAATATGGGAAGGCAACCAGTTATGATTCTTGGCACGACATCTTCTTTGTTCAGTCTTGTCTGGACTTCAACTCCATGCTTGTTATTTCCATTAAGTGACCTCAAATATGCATGTAAAATGTGGTTCTCTTCCTTCTCATCTTGTTTTGCATGTAAGTTTCCTCTTCTTTTTCCTTTTGATCCCAGTCATTCACGATGGTGTTTAAAGTGTTGCTGTGCACAAGAATATCGTCCTCTAGCAAGATCTTCTACAAGTAAAAATTTATGTTCTATAGTCTGCAATAGTGTAACATACTTTCATTTAATTGTAAGACTTAGTGTTATTCTTTCCATAAAATAAATATACTTTGACATTCTGTAACAGTGTTCAAAAGAATACTAAAACTTTACTTTTATTTTATTTATTTACTTATTTATTTTTTTTGAGACAGGGTCTTGCTTTGTAGTTCAGACTGGCCCTGAGCTCACTATATATCCCAGGCAAGCCTCGAACTCAGCAATCCTCCTGTCTCTGCCTCCCGAGTGCTGGGATTACAGGCGTGAGCCACCACACCCGGCAGAATACTAAATCTTATACTAACTTCTTATATAAGATGGATCCAATTCCAAACATCCTTTTCTCCATAAAAACAAAAGCAAGAGCTCTTTAAGAGACCTGAAATGAAGACAGGCAGTTCTTAGATGGGGTGAGGGAGGAGAGGGAAAGTGAAGCAGCATGAAAGCACAAAGATTTAATTTTCTGGTTGCTCCAGGGCATCCATACATTAAGGTATATTAAGATGTCACAATAAAAATGACCTTTATCAGTTATGTTCCCAGATTCCTACTTTGGAAATTATAGATGGAGAACTACTGATGTAACTCTCATTATGTTGACATTCAGGAGAAAGGTACAACATCTATCTTTTAAAATCACAGTGGCATATGAAATTCTTACATGCTGTCTTGATTTATTTGTTTGGCTTTTATGTATTCTAATGGGAGGTCTAAAATTCAATCTCATATCCTGGATGGATTTCATAAATGCAGGGAGCAATTTAGAAAATTGAATAATTTTTAAAAAGCTTTGTGCTTTGAATGCCTTAGCATAAATATACAGTAAACTTCTCATCTGTCCCTATTTCAATATTAGTGGCTAGCACACGTTAAAGTTAAATCTCATTAAAATAAGAATTAAAAAGTCTTTGAGACTACAAGATTGCTGCAGAGACAGCACTTTACTGATCTGAAGGCTAGAACTTTCTGGAAGGATCAGTGGTGTGGGATTCCTTGTTCTGCCCTTGCCTGTTTTCTGTAAGCTGCCTATTGAAGGATCCTTATGTGGATTAAATTGCAGGTGGGAAAAGCATGGGAGCTGTCAAGGGACATTTTCTTACTCATGCTTGTTAACTTCCTCCAAACCAATCACTCTGCACATCCTTATTAAAAAATAGAAAGCTCAAACTGTACTCAGTATAATGCCGACACAGACCTAGGATCCTTGAGGATGACTCTATTAATTCCAGCTACTTATTTTTGCTTGAGTTAGCCATTATAAACCTTGTTTCTTCCAATGTCACTCAAAGAGAATAATTTTTCTTTCTGTCTCTAACTTGGACAAAATATTGTGGGAGAATTTCCTCTAGCTTTGAGATAAAATCTGATTTAATTATATTTATATATTTATTATACTTTAAAGTACCAAACATGACTGATCCTATAAATACAAGCAAATAATCTTTTTGGGGGTGGTACTGAGCTCAAACTCAAGACCTTGCACTTTCAAGGCAGGCGCGGTGCCACTGAGCTACATCCTCAGCCCTAAGCAAACAGTCACAAGGGTAAATCTGGTGTTTAACAGCCAACTAAGCACTTTTGCAAGCATTGCCTGGCTGATCTGCCCTCTGTCTTAGTTGCTTTGTCATCACTAAGACTCAATACTGACAACCACAACTCACAGAGAGAAAAGTTTATTTTGGTTCATGTTTTGACTTCTTAACTGTCTGGTTCCATGGTAGGAAGGCATGGTGGAGGCTCTGGGTGGAGGAACATTGCTTATATCACAGTGGCCAAGAAGTGGAGGGAGGAGAAGCAGCCGGGGAAGTGGGAAGTGACCCTTCCAGGACCTCGCAGCAGGGACCAACCCCATCCCCATAACAGTGAGTCAGCTGGGGCTTCCCTGTGATTCGGTCATTTCCAGAAGTCCCACTTAGGGGTGATGAGCATTTGGGGGACACTCGTACGTCAGCAAAACAAACTCCTTTGCCAGGAACTCTGTGGAGCAAGCCATACCTCCTTTTGCTAGGTTCAAAGGACCAGGGAGAGTTACACACATCCATTTAGAAATTGAAAAGGAAGATTTGGAGACTGAAATCAAGTTTCCTCATGGTAGATTTTGTTCTTTTTTCAAGTTTTTCATTCTGCACTGGGAGGAACAGAAACTTCCCAGGACAGATGTTACTGTCAGTGGGCAGTACAGTTCTAAAACCTCAGACACCACAGAGGTGCCCAAATGAGTGTGGGGAAGAGACATCTCCTTGTAGGAAAAGAAGAATCCTAAAGCTCCTAAAAGTAACAGTTTTCTAAAAATATAACACATGCTTCACCAAAAATACTTTTCCTTTTAGATCATCATGGTTTTTGTTTGTAATTACTTATCATAATTGAATAAAAAGATTAGATGGCATTTTCTTTAAGATTCTATTTGCTCGGGCTGGAGGGTTAGCTCAGTGGTTCCAGCGCCTGCCTCGCAAGCACAAGGTCCTGAGTTCGATCCCCGGTAACCACATATAATGCTGGGCGTGGAGACATGCCCACCAACAATCAACACCGCATACCACAATGCCGGACATGGTGGCTCACGCCTGTAATCCCAGCACTCGGGAGGCAGAGACAGGAGGATTGCTGAGTTCACGGCGGCTTGCCTGGGCACCATTGTGAGCTCAGGGCCAGCCTGAACTACAAAGCGAGACCCTGTCTCAAAAAAGCAAAAAAAAA
>PVIC010001158.1:0-35716 GCA_004025085.1 Thryonomys swinderianus
GCCTCACTCTGACAGGGCGGTGCTGCTGGGTGCCTGTGGGAGTAGGTGCCCAGGCCAGTGCTGCCTGGCGCCCCCACGGGGCTGATCTGCGCAGTGCACTGGGTGGCCCTGGAAGCCTGAGTTCCTCCGCGCCGACTCCTTCCCCTTCTGGAGGGTTTCTGTCCTCCCCCAACCAACTCAGAAGGTTGCTGAGGGGGTCCAGCCACACCCCTTTTCCAGACCCCGCCTCACTCTCCAGCAAACACTGCCAATGGCCCCCTTCCATCCCTGTCTTCTCACAGCTCTTTCTGCGTCGGGGGACACCAGTGTCTTCCCCAGGTGGTGAGCTCCTAGGAAGCCTTCAGAACCCACCTTCCGTGGTGCTTCAGCCGTAAAAACCTTCCTGTCCTCTCTCCCTAGGAACAGAACTGATCCCTTCCTCATTTTAGCGGGCTCAGTTCCATGACACCCCGCACTGAGTCATCATCTGATCAACAGCCCCCCTAACATGGCCGGACAGTCCCCTAGGGCAGGAACAGGGCTCCCAGCTGTGGGCCTGCAGGGGCCTATATGGAGCACCTTTCCTTCCATACTTTTCTCATTCAAACAGAAGTCCTGGGAGGACCGGAGTGGTGCAGGCTGGGGGGCTGGATCTCGCCTCAGCCCTGTGGCCTGGGATAGGCCTCTATGCCTCAGTTTCCTCATCCACCATCTGGGGCTGCCACTCCGGAAGTGGCTTTGAAGTACAGACGGGACAGCAGGGCAAAGCAGATGAGACACAGCCCGGGACAAGGCAGGCATCCTCCATGTCGCGCACTAGCTGCTGGCCCCTGGCACACCTGGGGGAGGCGAGGAGTCAGCCAGGCTGGCAACGAGGGCTGAGCACCCAGTCTGAGCTCTGTCCCCCAGGGACCTGGTAAGGGCCCGTTGGCAGAAGGTTCCCCCCTCTGGATCAGGATCTGTGGCCCCAGGGACACTAGGGACAGTGAGGTGAACGGAGGCACACAGTGGGCGCTCAGTGAACAACCAGAACTCCTTTCTACCCAAGGCAGGTCCCAGGGCTCAACCCCACAGAGCCCGGGGTCCCCTCTCCTCAGCACCTCCAACCCATCCTTCCCCCCGGAGTTTGGAACCAAACCCACCGAGGATCTTCTGCTTGGCCCCAGTGTGCAAATGGGCAAAGGGAGCTGGAAACTAATTGCAAAATTTATTTGAGGGCTTCAAAGGTTGGGGAGAATCATAAGGGCACTTCTTGTTTTGGGGCTGTGGTCTCTGGCCTTGGCAGGGGCATGCATTTGGGGGGGCTGAGGTGGGGGCTGAGACAGGGTGGCGGAAAGCAGGGGCAGGGACACCCAGCCTCGTCCAACCCGGCAGGCTCAGCACAAGCTGCAGCAGCGACACAGAAGCGGGGTGGAGCAGAGGAGGCCAGGGAGCTGAGCGCAGCTTCCAGAGTTGCAGCCACGGCCTCTGGAACAGGGCCGCGCGGGAGGCTCATCTGCATGGGCCCCGATCCAGGGACCTGTGTGCCCTCCTGGGTTTAGCCATTTTCTGAGCCCCCATGAGCCCCTCAAGATTCACCTAGTGGCATGGAGGACACACACAGGTCTCTCCGCTACAGAAGAGGGCTCAGAAAGATGACCCAGCCCCAGACACCCACTGGGTCACTGGGGACAGGAGTCTGGGAAAGAAGCTGGGGCCTGTACTTGGTGCTACGCCCCCACTCCCCACTCAGTCCTCAGATCTGTCACTGTCAGTGCACACGCCTTTCAAGGAGTGTCTAGGAGACCAGAAACAAAGAAAAAGGCCAAACTCTCTCAACTACACCCTTGCAGATTAGTCCCAGCCCGGCTGGCCAGGTGGAGGCAGGTGGGATGTGACTGTACCAAACTCCTTCCTGGGCAGAGCAGGGGGGAAGGGAGAGAAAGCTGATCTAAATCCTGGATCGGAGCCTCCCCTGCAGAAGTAGATGGGGCGGGCTGCCGCGGGCTTGGACCCTCACCAGTGCTGGGTTTCTCTAGGGCCAACAGCCCCTGCCCAATTTAGCAAACTCATTATCTCTAGTGCACAAGGCAGAGGGCTTACCTCCCCTCCGTGGGGGGTCTGCAGACCCCTCCTCCCTCCCCGGCCTCTGACTCCAGGATAGGGGAGGGAGGACATCTGGCCCAAGGGACATAGAGCCCCCCAGGAGTCCCGACATCCTCCCTGACCTGCCCTGTGCCTCAGACTCCAGGGTGGAAGCTGGGAGCAGGGGAAGGAGATGGCTGGCTGCTGCCTCCTCGGGGTACTCTGGGTGGCGGGTGAGGGCCACCCCCTAAGCCAGGCCCTGCCCGTCCCATGCGCAGCTCCTAGCTCAGGCTGGGGCCTCCCCTCTGGCCGGCTCAGGTCTGCTTGGCCTGCAGCATCTCGATGAGCAGGTTGTTCCGTGGCATCTCGTTGCCCAGGTGCTTGTGGTACAGGTACTCCTTGGCCTGCATGCTCAGGGCCCGCACCTCCACCAGGCATAGCAGCAGCTGCTGGAACTTGTCCCCGCAGTGCGGGTAGTGGCACAGCGTGTAGTCCAGCAGGGCCGCGTTGGCCTTCTCCTGGGCATCCTTCACCAGGCTGTGGTTGTTGAGGAACTTCACATCTGTGGAGGGAGGCGCTTGTCACCTGCTGTCACCGTCCCTGTCCCTGTCTGGCTGAGCCCATGTGGAGACTGGCACCACCAGCACCCCTGGAACCACCTGAGCTGAAGGCATCGGTACCTCGGTCCCTCTTCACCGTACTGCCACCACTGAGTAGTCACCATGGCTGACACACCGCCACCGTCAGTCAGGCAAACGGTCATCCCCGTGTTTTCCATCGACACGACCGCTGCCACCATCCACAGGCTAACCACTGTCACGGCCATGGTGGTGGGAAAGGTCACTGGTCATCACCCAGGACCGTGCCAACCTCGACAGTGTAACTCAGGGTGATCTGAACCACTCTGTTTCTCATGGGTGGAATGGGTGACAATAGTCCCCTCAAGGCTGTGACCCGGCAGACGGGAAGTGTCACCACACTCTGCTTCTTTCTCACCATAGCCATGGTCATGGCCGGCAAGCTGTTGCTGCCAAAGCCACCCTGTCACCACATTACCACAGTCATCACCACCTGCCTGTCCCCACTGTCACCCGGTTGCCTCCCGGAGAAGAGAGCACAAGGACCCCAGGAACCCCGCACTCTGGGTTCCCCAAGATGCAGCAAGAGCTCAGTGCCCCAAGGAGCTTCCTCTCAGGCCATAGGGGGCGCAGCGTTCGCCACAGCACAGCTGGCGACGCTGAGGGTGTCCCCTGGACGCCTGCGCCGGCCATGCCCAGGGAGCATGCAGAACCCGAGGCCGGAGGAGGTGTGCGCAGGCACCAGTTCTGCAGCCCGGCTCTTTACAATAACCCGGTTCAAAGCCCGTGCTCAGGGTGTATGGAAGAGCCTGGGTTCCATGCCCGGGACCATGAAAAACAAAATTGAAAAAGCAGGTACTCAAGGGCAGAAAACTATGGAAGATCCTGGCAGACTTGAAAGAACCTTTCCTGGTGGGAGGGACAAGGGTGACGGCTGTTCCGTGCTCAGCAAACATCCTGCTGCGGACGAACTCATGCACGTCAGAGTCCACTCAAGACCCCAAAGGGAGCCAGGAGTGGTGACCCACGCTTGAAATCCCAGCAGCCGGGAGGCTGAGGGAGAAGGATCATCGCGTGCTGGAGGCCAGCCTGGCCTGCACAGTGAGCTCCAGGCCAGCCTGAACTACACAGCGAGAACCTGTTTCAAAACACAAACGAAAAGACCCAAGTATCTTTGGGTGAAACCACCACGCAGATAGAGGTCTCAATTCCAAATGTCTCTGGGACCAGTGCCCTGCTGACAGCCACCCTGATTCCAAAGCCTTGCTCCTCCAGGACGGTTGGGTGGAGGCAGGGCGCAAGCGGGCTTCCGATCACCCAAGTCCTTACCTCATGGTGCAGGCCCCCAACTCTTAGGTCGCGTTTCCCGCTGGGACCCTGCCCACCAGGAACCCAGTTTGTCCCTGTGCCCCGTCCTAGCCCAGCCCCCTAGGGATGTGGCTTCCCAGGCTCAGAAAGTGGTCATCTATTCCACTTCCCTCCACCCGTGGCCTGGCCCTGCTGCTGCAGGAGGGGGAGCCTCTCCCCCTAATCCCTCTTAACACCCACTGCGCCAGGAAAGCTTGGCACCCTGGCAACCCTGATCCCCGGCCGCCCCCGGTGCGCCTGCTGAGGCCTGTGTTGTCCGAAGTTGGATTTAGGGAAACCTGAGCTGGACCCAGGTCATATGGCAGATCTGGCTGTCGGGCGCTGTCCTCTGCCTCCTCCCCAGGCCTCCTCCCCCTCCCAAGAGTAAGGGAACCGGGGTCATTTTCCTCCTCGATGTTCCAGGGTCACCATGAGCCCATATGGCATCTTTGTACCAATCAGAAAGGATTTTCCCCTTGTCTAGACTTCAGGCCCCAGCCTTCCCTGCCTTCGTGCTCAGAGCAGCGAACAACCCACTCGGCTGTACATGCCAGGCCAGCTCCAGACACAACCAAAGGGTGGTCTTGGGAAGCACCCCACCTGGCCAGGCTCCTGGAAGCCAGCGGAGCCTAGTGGCCCCATCCCAGTTCCAGCCTTCCCCCCCACCCCCATCCCATCCCCGCTGTCCTCACTTCCCCATCCCTGGGGCTCTGTAAGTGTCCTAACGCCGTTTCCTGAGTGTGCCATGGAAGACCAGAGAAGAACAAGGATCAGCTCAAGGCCACACAGCAGTGAAGGGGCCAAGAGGAAGAGCAGCGGTGGGAGGACAGACGAGAAGTGGCAGTGGGGCAGGAGTGGGTGGGGCTGGGGAGGACAGGGCCTCGGCTTTACCAGGATTTACTGTTCTCAGCAACAGCGTGCCCGGGACGGCGAGTGGGGCCTGGGGTGGGGGCAGGGCAAGGACAGGTTTCAAGGACAGACCCCCCCAGCAGCCCTCTGCTCCTGGCTCCCCACAGACTGAGGCCCCCACGGCCCCCCTGAAGTTAGCTACCTGCTGGGGATGTGGGCAGAGTCCTGGTGGCTTCCGCCCAAGTCCAGATCCAGATTCCCTGGCACCCACAGGACACCTTGCACCCCATCGGTTAATCTCCACAGACCAGGGTGTCAGGGAAGCATCCCTGAGGTTCCGAGTGTCAGTGTGGGCCTGAGCCACCCAAGGGAGTCCAGGCTGGATTTGAACCCAGGTCTTACTGGTCCCAAAGCCTGAACCCATCAGTGGCTGTCCCGCCACTGCTCCTGCTGCTCAGCCATGTCTGGGGATGTACCTGTTTCACGTTCCACCGACCCCTGCCCGGGGCCCCTGTCCCCCCACAGAGGCCGCTCCAGGCCCCAGACTCCACGTTCCTTCACCTTGAGACCCTGGCTGAGTCAGGATGTGTTGTACAGAGTCTAAGGGACAGGACATCCCAGGCATAGGTTCCTTTCTGTCTTGCAGGGTTGGTGAAAACCGGGGAGGCCCCCTCAGAGCCCTCTGCCACTGGCTGGGTGGCCCTGAGCAAGCCCCTTCCCCTCTCGCTGCCTCAGTCTCCCGTCATCTGCAAAATGGGGACAAACGAATCTGCCCCATAAGGCAGCTGAGAACCGGATCCACGCTGCGTGCCCAGCTCTGGGCCCCAAGGACTGCAAGGTAGGAGCCACCTGTGTCCCCAGCCTGCTCAGCGCCCCAAGTCCTGGAGGTGGACGCCGGGAGGCTGGAGGGGCTGGGCGAAGGCACCCCCGCCTCGGGGAGCCGCCAGCCAGCGCTGCAGAGCTCAGGGGCCCCCAGATCTCAGAAAAGCCCCCTTTTCACGGTTTAATTGAATATTTGAATAATCCTTTCATTCCAGCGAGGCATAAAGAATGTTGTCCCAATAGCAGTGACTCAGGCAGGCGCCCCCGCGTACAATGGCCCCTCGAGTGCCGCTGCTATTGAGGCCGCCTTTTGTTGGCGGGGAGCAGTGGGTAAATTGCAAACGCTTAAGGGAATGCTGCCGCGGCGCCTCAATGGAAATCAGGAAATCGAATGTTAGGTCAATCCATTAAGCTTCGATTAAGTCCTCGGCGGAACAATGCCCGCCGGGCCCATCTTCATAAATACCACGATTGCCAGGAGAGAGGCACTAATTTTAATTAAACCTCCTTACCTGCCTCCGAGCCCGCCAGAGACGGCTATTTAGACGCCAAATGGCACCCTTCTGCAGAGGGAGGAGGAGGAGGAGGAGGAGGAGGAGGAGGAGGAGGAGGAGCAGCAGCAGCAGTAGCAGTAGCGCCAGGGCCGTGGGGTGAGTGAGCTGCGGCAGCGCCCAGGTTCAGGCTGCCCAAGCCCAGGAGGCACCGCCCACCTGCCAGCTGAGGCCCTAGGCACATGGCCATCCCTGTCCGGGTCCCTGGTCCCCCCAAAGCCTGCCCGCTGCGGGTGGAATCATGGGAGGAGCCCTCTGTTCCGGCCTCCGGGCGTTACCCACGCCACAGCCGCAGTCAGAGGGCTTCGGTAAAATGCAAACTGGATCTTGCTGCTGCAGCTTCAGATCCATCCCCAGGGCAGGCGCCAGGAACCTGGCCTGGTGTTCCAGGCCTGGGGCAGCTCGGCCCACCCACCTCCCCTCCAGCCATGCGGAACTCTCAGGAGTCGCCACGGCTTTGCACGAGCTGTGCCTTTGCCTGCTTCAAGTGCCTTTACTGCTGCTGTGGACTTTGTTTTACCCAGAACACTCCTGCTCATACTGCAACACCCAGCTCAGAGCCGCCTCATCGGAGAAGCCCTCCTGGGTAACAAATAGCCTTGGTGGAGCAGGCCCCACGCTGATCCCCCACCCGTCCAGGTCCCCTCCCGACCTGGAAGCAGCCCAAAGGCCTCGGGTCCTGAGCCCCTCTCTCAATACACAAGCAGGTCCGGGCTCCCTGACAGCCCAGCTCACCGGATCTCTGCGCCGCCCACCCCTACGGACACGGCACGGGATAAAGACAGAGCTGCGCGCGCCTGGCTGCCTCTCACGGTCGTGTTCATTCCCCCGTTAGCCTCACAAGGGTGATGACGCCAGAGGCCGAGGGCCAGCCCCGACCCTCTCCCCCGCTTGGCTCTGAGGTAAGGGCCACTGTGCGAGTTTCTCTGCAGAAGGGGAAGTAGAGGAGGCTGGGGAGGTTTGCTCAAGGGCACCCAGCAGGTCACCCCAGGGCTGCATCTGCTGCTTCTCACCCTGCCTGAGCTCACTGAAGCTGGGTACCCCGCGAGCAGTCAGCCCCTGGCTGGGCCTGCCACTCCCAAGTGCCAGGAGGTTGGCAGAAGAGGGCTCCTCAGAGGGCACCCATGCCCAGGTAGGGCCCTCCCCCCCCCCAGGAGCCCTTGACAGTGTCAGGTCAGAGCCGTCACCCACACCAGGCGTGGGGCACACACCACCTGTAATCCCAGCACTGGGAGGCTGAGGCAGGAGGATGGAAAGTTCCAGCCAGGCCTGAGCAGTTTAGTAACATAGAGAGACCCAGTCTCAAAACTAAAATATTGAAAGAGCCACGATGTCACTCACTGCAAAGGCTCTGGGTTCTGTTCCCAGTTCTACGCAGCTCCGAGCACCTCTGAAGCCCCCGTCCCCCGTCCCTCCCCAGGGCACACCGACGCCTCACACAACGCGACGCGCACAGACCCAGTGGGAATGGACAGCGCGTGTACACGAATGGAGACACCCCGCGCAACCTGCAGTCCCCACGCCCAGCCCGTGGGGAGCCCAGCCACACCGCCTGCAGCTGTGGCCTGTGTGGGCGCACGGGGCACATCTGGGGCCGCCTCCCTGGCCCCCCACCCTGGTGGGGCCCCCAACGCTGGCTCGCCCCCCTATGGCAGTGCTCTGCCACCCCTGGGGCCCTGCAGGTGTCACAAGGCAGCCCGTGCTGCCAGTCAGGAGACTCACCTGCTGTGCCCAGCCACACAGACAACATCTCAGTCCTGCCCCCCCAGGCGAGAAGCTCCAAACTTCCACCCCCACTGGGTCCTCTGCCACATGGCTTCATCCACCCAGAGAACTCCTACTTACCCCACAAGACCCTGTCAAAGAGGGATGCTATGGGGAGGGTGCTCCCCAGACTGGAGCACCTGGAAGCAAGGATCACCCCAGTGCCAGTGTCAGTGGGCAAATGAACATCACTGGCAATGGTTTTCGGGGTGCCGAGAGCCCAGAGGGAGGCTGGAGACCTGAGGGTACAGGCTTGGTGGCACCAGGAGGCTTGGGAGGATCCGGCGGGTGGGCTGGGCTCACCTTCTGGTGCCCTGCTCCCCTCCTCCTCCTCCTCCCTTGTGCCCTCTTCCTAACCCTGCTTTTCCCTGACCCCTGAGCAGCTCTGTGCACAGGGCACTGTCGTTTCCTTGGCTGGAGCGTCAGCCGTGAGAGGCCCAGGAGCTGGCTCCTTCTGGTCACGGTCCTCCCCAGGGCCTCGCATGGTGTCGGTGCTCACAAATGTTTGCAGGATGGACAAATGAGTGCACAAATGAGTGACTGAATGAGCAAAGGGGTCCGCGCCCCAAGGGGCCCAGAATCAGAATGTGGGTCAGGGATAGGAAAACCAGGCTGCAGGTGGGAGCCCAGGAGAAAACAAGTTCCACGGCACCGGGGATGCCCCGAGGACTCGCAGGAGTGCGCCTGGCCCCATGTCCCACACAGGACACATCTCGGGCAGTGCCAGGATGGGGCCTCCACACCAAGGCACCGAGCTCCAGCGAGCAGAGGCCCTCACACCCTGCTCACGGCCCGGCCCGGCCCAGCGCTGCGCGAGCGGCTCACCAAGGCTGAGGAGGATGAGGAACTTGAGGCAGACGAACTCCTGGCGGTCCAGCTGCAGCGCGTGCAGCTGTAGGACGAGCTCCTGCGCCCGCAGCACCAGGCTGTGCAGCAGCGAGCCGGCCTGGGCGGCCACTGTGCTCAGCTCCACCTGGGCGGCAAGAGGGTGCGAGTCAGGGGCCTGGGTTACCGGAGAGGTTAAGGCACAGGCATCCAGTGTGCCCAGGACCTGCACCCCTGCCCGCCAGCTGGGGCCCTTCCCTCCAGGTGTCCCTCCCAGTCCCATTCTGAGCCCCCGCTGCCCCACTTCCTCTCATCCTGCCGCCCCCTCCTGGCTCCTCCCCTGGCTCCTCCCTCTGTCCTTCCGTTCCCCTGGTCCCCCTAAGGGTCCCAGATTCCCACACGGAGTTCACTCCGCGGGCCTCCTGTCCATCCATTCATTCATGCATCGAGAGCTGGAAGCGATGAGGTCTTGCCTGCCGGTCCCAGCCGGGCCTGTGGCCCCATCTTTTACCTTACCCCGCTCCTGGGTCCCAGCAGCAATTCCGAACCCCTCTCAGAGCCTTGCCCTGCTGCCCCCACCATGTGTCACTTCGGATTATGCTACAGACTCCCATTTTAGTTTGGGTCCCTTCTTAGCAGACGTAGGGCCACCCAGGCGCCTCCTCGATCACCGCACACGCACACCCCGGATGTCCTCCAGGCCAGGCGCTGGCCTTGGAGAGGCTGGGCTGCACTAGGGCTGGGCATGCTGGAAGCAGGGTCGGTCACCTCCTGCCCGGTGACCAGCAGGATGCTGCCCTCCTTGCCGTACTGGACCTGGCGGTAGATGTGGTCAAACACCAGCAGCTCACTCCAGCAGTTCTGCAGCAGGGTCATCTGGTCCGCCACCTTCAGGGAAGAGCCACGCATAGTGAGCAGGGACCGCCGTCCTCCCCCCAGTGCTCATCCAGAGACAGCTGGGTGCGTGGCCTAGGCAGGCGACCACCCCTCTGTGCCCAGTCTACCCTGCGGCACAAGGACAAGCACCACAAGTACCTGGGGCTCTATATTCTAGTCCTCGAGCCCAGCTCTGCCCTTCCCAGGGTGTGTGACATCGGGCAAGTCGCCAACCTCCCTGCACCCCAGCAGTGTCATCTGGAAAGTGGGCCTATCCCCTGACCCACTCTAAAGCCCTCAGGAAGTGTGAGTGGCTAATGTCCCAGAAGGTAGTTATTGACTTTAATGTGGTGCCCATTTGACCTGGGGCCACAACTCTGGCAGTTATAACCCCTCAGAAAAAGAGCCATGGGCTAGGGGGGCACACGGAGAGATTTTGGGCCCAGAAAAGATGGGAGGACATGCCTGGCCTATGGGCACAACGGGTGGGAGGAGGAGGGCGGCAGCCAGACAGCTCGAGCAGGAACAGGTGGTGACAAGGGTCAGATTCTGAAGGCCCGGGTGACAGAGGGCTCCCAGGAGTGAGGCAGCGGAATGGGGACAGTCCCTGGGCAGGTGTCCTTGGCTCTGTGGGGTCACTGCACCCTAGCACAGCCAGTGTGGAGTATTTTTGTTTTTGATTTTGTTGTTGTCTTTTGAGACAGGACCTCACTATGTAGCCCAGGCTGGCCTCGAATTCAGGGCAGTCGTCCTGCCTCAGTCTCCCGAGAGCTGGGATTGCACGTGTGTACTACCACACCCGGCAGGACTCCCTGACCAGGCCCTTCCTTTTCAGATAGAGAACATGCCACCCAGAGAGGGCCAGCGACTCTGCGGCAGAACCAAGGCAGGGTCATGGCTGGCCCTGGAGGTCCACAGTCTCCAGGGGCAAACTGAGCCTTCCTGGGTGTGCCGAGGAGGCCTGGACATTGCCAGTGCTCCTAGGAAGGCACGGGCCACCGAGGCCCATCCCGGCAGCCATGGTACGGCCAGCACGTGGTAAAGGCAGATGCGCTGGCTGATTGCACTGGGGCCCCACGGGTCTACGGGGCTGTTCAGTTATGGGTCACTTTACAGAGAGAAGAGACGGAGCACAGACAGGCCAGGGAAAGGCCCCAGGGTCACGCAGTCCATCTGGCCCCAGACCCTGCTTGTAACCACTAGGAGCGCAAAAGAGGATCGAGCCCCACCCTCCCGCCACGCGGGAGCGCACTGACTCCTGCAGCCCCAGGGAGGCTGCTGAACGGCAGGTGCTCGGCCAGCAGTGAGGCAGCCGTGGCTGGGGAACCTGACCCTCTAGTGGGCGGACTCCCCTCTGGCCTCTGTGCCCTCCGGGGTCCTGGGGCCCGTGTCTGGGAGAAGCAAGAGGAGAGCGAGAGAAGAGTGAGCAGCTAACCCACTGCGGGATCCTCCTGCCTCAGCCTACACAGCCAGGCCGGCCGAGAGCAGAGGAAAGGCATGCGTCTCTCCACCGCCTGCCTCGTGCCCTTTATCCCTCTCTACAGCCCCCCTGTCAAACAGGGACCCAGCCGGGCCCAGCTGGCCTCATCTCCAGGGCCCCTCCCCTTGGGAGCTCTCACCCCCTCCCTAGCGGCACTGCCTCCACCCACTTGCCTCTTCCCTAAGGTAATATGCAAACAGATGCGCCATCTTGGGGGACCCCTGGCCCGGGTGGCGGGTGCCTGCCCCAGGGCTCAGGTTGTTGAGGCAAACTAAAGCCCACCCTGTAGGACCCAGACAGAGGTCATGAGGGGCTGGGCTCTGCCGGGCACCGAGGGTGGGCCAGAGCAGACACCCTTGGGCCCCGACTGGAGGAAGGGGTGGGAGAGGAGAGATAGGGGGAATTGGGAGATAAGCGGGCAGAGTTTGGGCAAAGTGGGGGTCAGGGTGACCCGGCCCAGCCCCGGCAGGCACTGTCCCAGACCTCAGGGGCCGAGGCAGTGCCCTCGCTTGGACGCTCCGCCCATGTCCTCCTCGGCCCTCGTTTCCTTCTCTGCCAAGTAGGAGCGCGTACTCCTCCCTCCAGGTGACAGGAAATGCATAGACACGTGTTGCCAGTCACCGAGGAGTCTGTGGACCTGTGCTCAGCTCTCCTGGGGACACTACTCTCACCCGCCATTGGCCAGACTTCATCTGCTTCTGGGACGGACAGGTGGGCACCCCTCTGGACATTGCCAGTGCTCCTAGGAAGGACTGAGAATGACGCACACTGTGTGCACGTGTGCATACACGCACACGTGCACAGGGTCTTCTATTTAAAGGAAACCCAGCGGGCTCTAGCTGCTGGCCACCTCCACAGGAATACAGGTGCCCGAGAGCCCTGCTGACCCCCAGCGACCTGGTCTCTTCCTCCTAAATGCTTCTCCCTACTCTCAAGGCCCCTCCTCCCTTCCCTGAGGTCCCCCGCCATCCTGCGGGCAAGAGGATTTGCAGTCCAGGCTCCGGGGTCCCTCGCTGGCCTGGCCCACCCCTCCCACAGCCTGGCCACAAATCTCCCCCGGGCCTTGACTCTGCAGCCTGTGTCGGCGAAGGTATTTATGGGCGTCGCGCTGACCTCTCCCCCAGCCCCGTCCAGAGCCCTGGGGTCTCATCCGTCTGGCAGCTGAAGGCCAGGGGCTCGGTAATTCTCCAGTGGCTGACATGCCACCAGCCGGCCATAGCAGTCCCTGGGTGAGTGTCGCAGGGCCATCGTTTGTCAGCCCAGGATTGACAGTTATTGTGACTTAAGGAGACCGTGGAGCTGGGGAATCAGATCCATTGCCACCGGGCGCCTCAGAGGGCACAGAGGGTGAGCAATGTCAAGACGGGTCACTGGGCACCTCTCTTCCCTGGCAGTCCTGTCCTGTCTCCTCTGGCCTGTCCTTTCCAAAACTGTCCAGAGAGGCTGACTGCCTGACCCCTGCCTCACACTGCTTTAGGAGCGCAGAGGCTCGGGGAAGCGTCCACACCGCGTGTCTCCTTTTGCTCTCTTCCCGGCCAGGCCTGGACACAGCCTGCATGTGTGCCGAGGACAGGAGCCACCACAGGCCACTAGTGGGACTTCCCAAGTGCCAGTGCTGCTCCTTTCTGTCCCAAATCCTCACGACAACCCCAGGAGAGGACCTTTAATGCTCCCATTTTCCATATGAGGGAACTGAGGCCCAAAGGCGCGAAGACACTTTCTCAATGTCACAAGTTTCTAAGTAGCAGAGGTGGAGCCTGACACTGAGTCTTTCTGATTCTGGTCTCGGGCATTCACTTCTGTGCCATGCTCTGACTGTGGGAGGTGGGAACAGAGGTGGGGGCAGGTAGGGACAGAAGGACACTCAACCAAGCTAGGAAGATAACAGAAGATGGAGAGGCCTAGTGGAAACCAGGGTCAAACCCACCCTTGACGGCCCCGCTAAGACTCCAGCCTTCCCTGTCCTGAGTAGCAGGACATCATGGGCACCATGGAGGGCTGAGTGGGCCTCTGCAGAGAGCTCAGGATCCTGGTCTGGCCTGTGGGACCCAAGCAGCCCTGGCAGCCTGCCCACCACCCTCTGCCCAGAGCCTACTCCCGCTCCACACTCTGCCTTGACCCCGCAGACCTCTGCAGTCTGCCTCACAGGGCCACCATGTCTGGATCGCCAGTTGTGCTCTTCCTGCTGCTCAAAATGCCCTTCATCTTCCCTCAGTGCCACTCCCTCCTTCCGTCCCCTGGCACTGCTCTCAGAGCCTGGGCACCTCCACTGGCTTCACCTGTGCATGTCTATCTTCGGCTCTAGCCTGCAGCTTCCTGGGTCTAGCTTATCCCAGCGACCCCAGTGCCCCACCAGGGCTGCCCTGTGCGAGCTGGAGCATCTCTGTCCTGTCTCCTGAGACCCATGTGGAGGACAGGACACGGATGGTGGTGCCAAGGGGAGAGCAGTGTCATGCGGCATCCTCCTGCCTTTCTGTGCCCTCCCCATGGGCTCTGGAAGTAGACACGAGCCCGGGGCCCACTGGCCAGGGGCAAAGAATAAGAGATACTGCAGGGCCTGGGCTGGTGCTTATCTGCAAGGTTCTTTTACTTTACTGAGGTGAAAATTATGGGTCATAGGCCTGGGCTCCATGCAGGAGAGGTTCTGGGAAGGGGAAGCAGGAAGGTTTGGGCCACAGAGAAGCCAGAAGCAGGAAAAAACACTCAGTAAAGCTGGGACAAAAGCCCTTCCCATCCTGCGTGAAGCCCCGAAACACCAGGAAGGCGGCCAGAGGAAGTGCCCTGCCTCTGTGTCCAGGGTCCAGAGGCTGAGAATTCCCTGTTGCTCCTCCTCTTTGCATGGGGCCTCCATGGGAAGTCAGGAGGGGCAGCTGACGACCAAGCCACCAGCCTTGGGGTCCTCAGCTCAAGTACCACAGAAGGCAGGGGAGCATCTAACAGCTGTCTTCTGCCCTATCAGTAAGGTGGGCCAGAGAGGCCAGTGGGAAGGGCCTGGGGTACAGACACGTATACATTCTCAGGCCTCAGCCATGACAGGCCCTCCACACTAGAGCTGAAGTCACTGCCAATAGGTGTTGGCTCCCAGAATCCCCCTGCGCCCTCAGGGCCCATGTTGTACGCTAGTGTTCAGAGTGTCCATGTCCCACCTTGTTCCCCCTCCTTGCCAACCAGGGCAGGCAGTGCCCCTGACCCGTCCGGCGGTGCACCCAGAGGAAGCCCAGATCTGGCTGACAGCAACCCGTACAATGCCGCTTAAGGCTGCCGTGGCCCCAGCAAGGAGAGCGTTGGGCCCTGCTGTTTACAGATCCCCCAGAAGAGCCAGGGCGGCTGACCTGAGGAAGGCAATGCTGACAGGCTGGGCCAGAGCACTGCCCCAGGCCAGGACGATGGGCCTTGGTCAGGGTTTCAGGGCCTCGGGAGCCTGGCACTGGAGGGGCAGCTCTCAGGACTTGATCCAGTTCTCTGGACTTACGTCCCACCAGGCAAGGGGATGGAAAGTTCTTCCCTAGGTCCGGCCACAGTTTCTCCTGCTGTTGTCCCGCTTACTGTAGCCTCAGAGGAGACAGGATTTGAGCTAGAGAAGCCGGCTGCATCTGGCCACCTTGCTCCCACTACATGCTACAAGCACAGAGACACACACACATGCATGCACACGTGCACATACTGAAGCAACTACCCTGCACCAGAGATGGCATGGCCCAGTGAGATCTCTCACCCTGGCTACGGAAGAGCAGGGCCACGCACCCCAAATTCAGGTCTCCAGAGGCAGGTCTCTGGCCGCTGAGGCTGGCAGGGACCAACAGCCTCCCTGAATGGGAGGACGGGATGGGCTGGGTCCCTCCTGACATCAGGCTGTGGTCTTGAGGGATAAGACCAGATCCAGGTCATCCTTTCAGAAAAGGGGAGGCGCCTACAGAACTCAGACTGGGAGAGAGCAGACTGCAGAGCCCAGAAGCGAGCCAGGCGTGGGAGCACACACCTACAGCTCCGGCTTTCCAGTGGGATGAGGCAGGAGGACCACAAATTTGCATCCATCCTGGGAAACTTAGTGAGACTGTCTCAAAATAAAAGGGGTTGGGGATGTCACGCAATGAAACCCCCAATACCGACACAAAACACAACATAGCCATGAGCAGAGATGAGCAAAGGGGTAGGGCAGAGACAACAAAGAGACAGAAGCAGAGAGCCAGGGAGCAGAACCAGTGAGGCACCAGACTCCAGGCACAGAGGGGAGGGGCGCACAGGAGGGGGCCGGGTCAGCAGGGCGCCTGGGAGGCTGTGAAGGGCCAGAAAGGCTCCTTCACGTGTGGTGGGCCTCTGGGTCCCACCCCGCCGGAAGCCGGTGGGTAGTGCAGCTCCTTCGGTGGCGGCTGAGGCCACGTGTGGGCAGCCAAGCGCGTGAGAGGCGGGAGGACTCACCTCCAGCTCCCTGAACACCATGCAGCGGCGAGCCCAGTCCACGATGGAGATGAAGGTCTGGTCGGCCATCCTACACAGCAGGTTGAAGGGGGCTGGCTGGTCAGGGCGGCCCTTGGTGGGCTCCTGGAGGCAACCCACGATGCGAGCCCGAACCTGGTCCTCGTTGGGCTCGAGCTGCAGCAGCTGCAGGATGAGCTCAGGCACGCTGGGCCCGCTGGA
The DNA here is from genome assembly GCA_004025085.1 of Thryonomys swinderianus. Lineage (NCBI taxonomy): Eukaryota > Metazoa > Chordata > Mammalia > Rodentia > Thryonomyidae > Thryonomys > Thryonomys swinderianus. The sequence goes on from PVIC010001158.1 coordinate 15,774, forward strand.
GAAGGGCTCCGGGTAGCCGTAGGGCGGCCCGGGCTGTGGTGGGCTGGCATAGGGCTCTGGGTACTCGGACTTGATGGCCCGGCCGGGGAAGGCAGGATAGAGGTAACCAGCCAGCGGCCCGTGGGTGCCGGGCACAGCCATGGGCAATGCCGGGGCTCCAAAGTCACCTACTGGCCCAGTGGGTGGACCAGATGCCAAGCCCTTGGGGTCGGGCGCGTGCAGGCTGGGGGGCAGCATGTAGTCCGGAGGAGGTGGCGGAGGTGGAGGCACTCCCATCGGGGGACCTGTCTCCAGCTTGAAGCCATTGGCGCGAATCTGTGCTTTCTTCTGCTGTTTCAGGGCACGGTCCCGCTTGTACATGGGCCCAAACTTGTTCCGGCCGCCCCGCATGCGGTCAGCACGCACGGCTATGGGCAGGAGCAGAGTGTCAGGGTTCACTCCCACACTGCCCTGCCACAGAGCTCCCCAGACAGACCTGTGCTGCTCCCCGCCTTAGGATCCACTGCCCCACAGTGGTTCAAGGCCCTGAGCCCTTCCAGGCTCCCTGAGAACGGGCCCTTTCCTTCTCCCTGGCTCTGCCCCTCCACCTGGCCTTTCTCCCTCTTCCAGCCTGCCTCTGATACGTCTTCTCTCGCAGACCCGTTTTCCTCTCGTGCCTCGGCAGAATTTCCTGTCCTTGCCCCACCCCACGTCCCGCTGAGTGAATCGTGCCCCCCCAGCGGAGTTTCTCCTCTAGGTGGCCAGCCGAGATGTCCTGGGCTCAGCTCTATATATGGGGGACAGGGCCTGGCAGAGACATGGCGGCAGGAACAGGGTCCTGGCCAGCTGTGTTCGGAGAGGGTGCCGAGGATCCAGAGCTGAGCCGGGGGCTGGTTTCGGCTCTGTGCCGGGAAGTCAGACATCCCCCTATGGCCCATGTGTTGTCAGCCAGACCCAACAGGTGTGCTCTGCAGCTGGCCCACGGCCCCTCCCCTGCGGAGACGGGACGACTCTGGGAAGAAGGAGAGAAGGGAGCTGTGACACACCTTCCTGCCACCACCAGCTTTTCTGTCCCTTCAGGACGCAGAGATGTGGGCTGAGAGACAGCTCCAGGTGGCCCCCCATCCACAGTCCTTGCTCTAGGTATGCGGCCCTCAGAGACCCTTGTCCATTGTTCAGAAACTTTAACAAAACAAAAACACCTTAGCTAATGGCTGTCGGCTGTCGCTGAGCTATTTCTGGGCTCACCACTGCGCTGCACCCGCTGGACCTGCAGGCTGAGCAGAGACCCCGGCCTGTCCTTTCTCCCAAAGACAGTGGGGGCGGGAAGCAGAGGTGGCCTGGGTGCCCAGCAAGTGACTGTTCTCCTCTCCTGGCCTGCCCAGGGCCTGGCTAACAACATGACAGGGAGGAATCTCACCCACCCTTCGTGACTGGACTGAGAGACCCTTCAGGTGGACAGACAGATGGGCAGGCTGGACAATGAGGAGGATGAATAAGAGAAAGTATAATGACAATAAAAAATAGCTGAACTGTGTGCAGTATTTATTCCAGATCAGGCCCCTTCAGTTTCTGTCGTTTTCCCTCAATCCTCGAGGAAAACCCCCGGAGAGAAGTGGACAGGTGCCACTCTTAAGCCTGTTTTTCCCCAGATGGAGAATCTGTAGCTCACAGAGGTCAAGGAGCTTGCTCCACCCTCCAGCCGCTTCGCCCAGTGGTCCTGGGCCTTGGACTTGGTAGAGGGATTCAAGTCCGGGCACTGGCTGGTGTGGAGGGCTGCTGGGGCGTGAGCTGTCGTGCGGTGAGGCCCCTGGGAAATGTGGCTCCCTGGGGTTCGATATCCACTGCTTCTCCAAAGCCCGGCCCGCCCGGGGCCGCAGGCATCCGTTCCCCGGGCTCTGGGGCAGCGAGCGCTGTTTGTTCCCTGACTGCTCTCACCTAGCGGACCCTAGTGTCCCACCGCCACCACCGGCCGCTGGCCTGGCCCCAGAAACTTCTCCCGGGGCCAGCGGCGCTCTCCTAACCCCTCTCCCGGCCGGCGGCCCCAGCCCTGCGCCCGCCCCTGGCCGCCCCGTGGGCAGGCGGGCTGCGCGCACCTTCCAGGCGCATCCCCACCGTCAGGCACTTCTGGAAGCGGCAGAAGGGACAGCGCTTGCGCTGCGTCTTGTCGATCTTGCAGCTCTGGCTCTCAGTGCACGTGTAGTGCTTGTTGTTCTGCACCGTGCGCTTGAAGAAGCCCTGAGGGAGCGGAGGGGACGGTCAGCCCGGCCGCGGCCCGCGCCCCCTGCCCCGCGCCCGCGCCCCGCTCACCTTGCAGCTCTCGCAAGTGAGCAGCCCGTAGTGGTAGCCGGACACCTTGTCCCCACACACCGGACACAGCTCATCCAGGTCCTCGTCGTACGAATAGTCCATGCCCGCGGCGTCCGCCTGCGGAGGGAGGCGCGGTCACCGCCGGCGGACAGCGAGGCGACCTGGCCCCACGGGCCCCGCGCCCGGCCCGCCGCTCACCGCCCTCCCGGGGCTCCTCCCGCGCCGCCGGCGCCGCCGCGCCCGCCTGCCGGCCCTCGGGTCCCGGCGCTTCGATCTGGATTCGTTTGTCTGAGGAAAAAAACCCCGATTCTGAGAAAAGGAGATCGGTTCGGGCGCCAAGGAGACAGGCGACAGGGAGCCCAGGCCGCGTGGGGACGCGGGCAGATCCAGGGAGGCAGGGACGGAGTCGGGAAGGGACAGAGACGGGCAGGGACGACAGCCAGGGACCCGAGCGACGCTGCTGCCAGCGCGGAGCGCGAGCGAGCGAAGGGGACGCGGGTGCGGAGGGAACCTGGAGAGGCGAGATGCGTGCAGATCGGTGCGTGGATGGGTGCGTGGATGGGAGGGTGGGGAAACGGACGGACGGACGCACGGACGGACGGATGATGGGTGGATGATACGGGTGGGAGATGGATAACGAAAGAGAGACGGAAGCAGAGACAAGGAGAGACAGAGGCCCAGAGGAAAACCCGGAGAGGCAGAGGGAGTCGGAGACACACGGAGAGAAGAGCGGCGGAGCCAGACTCCTGGGGACACGAGGCACAGGGCACAGAGACGCTTAGAGAAAACCTGGAGAGACGAGGCGCCCGGCCAGAGGCTCGGGCCGCGCAGCGCGCCGGCCGGGCGGCCGCGAGGGACGGCAACGACGGCGCCGGTTCGAAGCGCCCAAAGGCGTCGAGCGGCCACCAGCCGGGCCGGCGGGCCGGGAGGGACAAAGCCGCGTTGCCGCGACGGCCGGGAGCGCGGCGGAGCCCGAGACGTCGGGCGCGGGAGCCGCGCGGGCTCCGGGCGGCCGGACCGGGGCAGTGACCTCGCGGCCAGGCGAGTCTCCGGCGGCAGGCGAGGCGGAGCGCGGCCCCGGGCGCTAGGTGCGGCGCGACGGCGCCCCGCGTCCCGCCCGCGCGGACCCCGCACCGCCCGCCGCGCCGCCGCGAGCCGCACCCGGGCGCGGCACCGCCCGCGATGACGGCCGCTCGCTCGGGCCGGGGCGGGGGAGGCGGGGGCGAGGTTCGCGGGGCTCGGCGCTGCCCACCGGCCCCGCCCGCCCGCGGCCGCCGAGGCGCACCTGGGACCCGGGCCCTCCGCCGCCACCGCGCGCCGCGCGAACCGCCGGCCCGGCCGCCCGCTATATGGACGCTTGCGGTATCCGGGGGCGGAGGCCCGGCCGCGTCCTCCTCCGGGCCGGCCCGCGCCTCCCCCTCCCCGGGCTGTGCCCTCACCCATAGGCCCCCATCCCTAGCCCGCCGCGGAGCCCGTGAGCGCCCGCATCTGGGCAGGTGTCGGGTGGGCGCACTCAGGGCCCAGCAGCCCGCTGCCCCTGCGCCAGAAGGAGGTGAGCTCCGTGTGCGAGCCCAGGTCCGTGGCGGCCAGGGCCACGCCGGGGACGCTGACCGTCCGGGTGCGGGAGCGGGTGGGGACAGGCGGGGGCCGGGGCTGAGGCAAGAGTTCAAGGCTGGAAAGCAGGTTCTCTGTTGCCCTGCCACGTTTTCTAACTCGAGTGGGAGGCACATCTGTCCCCTCCCTCGTCCTCAGTGTCCTTGTCTGTGAAGTGCAGGTCTTCATTTAGGGTGGCGGAGGTTGAGCAGAAGCCCGTACCCGGCAGGAAACGGGCCGCAAGCCCCTCTCCGTGAGCCAGCTCTGCCGCGGCCCGGGAGCCGGGAAACCCTACTCTGCAGCTTCTGAGCTCTGGTGCAGGGAGGGGAGAGCAGAGTGGGAGGTGGTGCCCGCAGCCCTGGAGCCCTGGCCTGGCTGGGGGCAGGGGAAGGGAGCTGGGGGGCCCAGCGTGCAGGACAGAGGGAGCCGGGGCCTGCTGGGGGTGGCTGGGACGGCCAGAGCAGATGCCCTGGGCTGGGACACCCACTGCTCCTGGTTTTCAGATGAAGAAACTGAGGCCGGAGGAAAGGGACCTGGTCCTAGCCTGCCCTGTCCCCTGGGGACCTGGGGTCAGCGAGAGAGAGCTGGGGACTGCCAGGCCAGCAAGTTGGGTCTTCGGCAGGCCTTTGGACAAGGCCTGGGGTTTCTGTGGGAGGAGCTGGCGCTTTGGTCCTGCCTGTGCCCACAGAAGCCACGCAGCTCACCCTGCAGCACATGGAAAAGTGAGGAACAAATCCTGTTCCACAGCCCCTTGCTGTGGGAGTTATAGCGAGTCACTCACTCCTCTGAGCCTGTTTCTCTGCTTGCAAAATGGATGAGCCGGCCCTGCATATACAGTCCGAGACTCCACCAGTAATCTCGGTGAGCAGCAAGGGGAGATGGCTGGAGAGAAGTTAGTGGCAGGCTTGAGAAAGAACGGCAGGGATGTGGCAGCTTCTGTCTCAGAACAACTGTGTCAGAGAGGAGCTTCAGGAAGGGACAGCGTGAACTGCACCCTGCTGCGGCCGGGAGCGGAAAAGGAGACGGGGTTTCTCTATGGCAGGGTCCACCTGGGATCCCAGCAGCACAGACACACATCGGAGCTGGGCCCAGATGGGTGGGGGCTGGGCTCTGAGCCTCCTCTGCATGCTCCTCCAGGGCCCCCTGCTCCAGACTGGGGGCCTATGACTCCGCTGTAACCCTTCGGCCCTCTGAAGGGACTCAGAGGCTCATCCACACGCCCAGGACCGCAAACACAGACCCTGGCCCAGCCGCCTGTCCTGCCTGACAGATGGGCCTGGAGGCACTCACCTACAGGCAGACTCAGACATCTCCAGAGAGACAGCACACACTGGACAGAGAGACCCCAAGGCCCAGAGAGAGACCCACCAGCATGCAGAGCCCACCGGCACCAGCCAACATCCCTGGGTGAGCACCCGGCCACGGATAGATAGCGGGACATTCGGACCCCACAGCGTTTGTTGCCATAGGCCCGGCTCCTCCCATTAGCGGCCCAGAGAAGAAGAGGGGACACTCTGATGGGAAAGCAGCTCTGGGGAACCCCTGGCCCCTTCCTTGCCCACCACAGTGGGCAGTGGCGACTCCACAGGGCGCACAGTGACCGGCCCAGGCCAGAGGGAGGCACTAAGGGGGAGGCTGGCCATTTGAGGCCCAGGCCCAGGCCCTCACTTACAGAGCGGAAGAAGAGCTCTCACCGGATGAGGGTGCTCGGCGGGCTCGGGCTGGGGTAGGGAGTCTCCGGCCGCCCAGGTGGGGCAATGGTGGCGGTGGGCACGCTGGAACTCCTTCCCACTACAGTGGGCGGCGGGTGGACAGCAAACTGGCCCTGTCCGTCCGTCCTCCTCCTCCCACCCGCGGTGGGGGGGCTACCGGAGGCCCAATTGGTCTCTGCCCCCACGTGACTCCGCAGGCCTCTCTCTCCTCCTTTGTTGGTGTTTCTCTTCATTTAGGTCTATTTTTTCTCTCCTCCTAAAAGAAAAAAAAAAAAAAAAGAAGAAGAACTACCCCTATCTATCTGGGGGCCGCGGGTGGGGGCAGAGGCCAAGGCACTCTGGAGGCCTTGGCCAGCTGGCTGCTCCAGGCTGCTGTGGAGCCCAGAGGCAGAGACCCCACGGAGGTGGGTAGCAGCCTGCTTGTTAGTGACTGGGTGGGAGTGGGACCTGATTTATGCCTGCAGCCGGGCCTCTCCCCTCTTGAATGGCTTCCTCCCTAGGACCAGGCCTGGCGTGGTTCAGCTCAGCCCAGACATGGGAGTGGAACAGGAACGGGTGGTACAGAGGCAGGCCCTGGATAACCTGACCAGGTGGGCTAACAAGATGGCCAGGTGGGTAGCCAGCTCTGGGCTGGTTCTTCATTCTTCCCGAAGGTGAGAAAAGGAAGAGTGGGGCAGAGGTAAGTAGGTGAACTGCAGATACCTCATGTGTGCAGTCAACATTGGCTTCTCTGAATGTCACCATCTACCATGCTATGGATATTCCTAGTCCTAGTGGGGAAACTGAGGTAAGCCTGAGAATGCCTGTAGAGCTTGGTGGTCAGATGCAGTGGCTGCAGGCTGGACCAAGTGGTATCCAGGTCAGGACCACACGGGTGGAGGGAAGAGACTGTGCTCCAGGAGACCAGGCCTCCCCACCCAGGCTGCCTGGGTCTGTCCAGGCTCCACTTCCTGTCAGGCCAACTGCCAGGCCCTGTACCTGTTCTGGGTGTGACATGTATGTTTGTGCCTTCTGCTTCCATCTCATGCTGGCTTCGTGCTCTTGGTGTCAGGCACTGTTCCAGGCCCTGGGAACCCCACAGTGCAAGACAGAGAAGTCTGTCCTCAGAGGACTGACCTCCCAGTCATTCACCCCGAGGTGAGTAGGGGCAGAGGAACACCGTGGGGCAGTCACTGCTGAGAACGCCTGCTGCCCCCACGCCCACACCTTCATTTCAGGAAAGTGGGAAAATAATGCGAAACACCTTACTTGGTATGAGGGGATTTTGGTACATTTATCTTCTTTTGCCATTTTTTGGGTACCAGGGATCGAACATGGGACCTTGCACTTGTGAGTCAGGTGCCAGAACCACTGAGCTAAATCCCCAGCTCTTGAGGGTTTATTTTTTATAATTAAACCAATTATATTTTAAATATAGTATGTCTTTTTAATAGTATATCTTTTTCTCATCGTAGTACTAATTTTAAAATTGTGAATATATAATATAAAAATCAATTTACTGATACTCATAATTTATTCTGATTATATTCTAATTCTACCTGCAGTGTTGCACACAATTTATTTCCCAGCATGCGTGGCCTCATGTTCATGGTTTGTTTGTGTTTTTTTCCTAGACAGGGTCTCACTTTGTAGTTCAGGCTGGCCCTGAACTCAGGGCCACTATGTAGCCCAGGCAAGCCTCGAATTCACAACAGTCCTCCTGCCTCTGCCTCCTGAGTGCTGGGATTACAGGCATGAGCCACCATACCCAGCACTGTGGTGTGTGGTACCGATTGCTGGTGTGCATGAACATGTGGTTACCGGGGATTGAACTCAGACCTTGTGCCTGTAAGGCAGACGTCTGAACCACTGAGCTAAATCACTGTCCAGGTTCATGCATTTTTCACCTAACACAAGAGTTATATCTAAGGTCCCCATTTTACTTTTTTTTTTTTTTTTTTTTTTAGATAGGGTCTCGCTTTGTAGTTCAGGCTAGCTCTGAGCTCACTATGTAGCCCAGGCAAGCCTCGAACTCAGCAATCCTCCTGTCTCTGCCTCCCGAGTGCTGGGATTACAGGCGTGAGCCACCACGCCCGGCTCCCATTTTACTTTTATTTCATTTGATTATTCCTTTTTTAGTTTTCCTTTTTTTTTTTTTTTTTGAGTCAGGGTCTCATTTTGTAGTTCAGGCTGGCCCTGAGCTTGCTATGTAACCCAGGCAAGCCTCGAACTCAGCAATTCTCCTGTCTCTACCTCCAGAGTGCTGGGATTATAGGCATGAGCCACCATGCCCGGCTTAGTTTTCCATTTTATTGTTTATTTTGTTTTTTAATTAAGGACTTTTATCACTCACTTAACAGGGAAATATGCCAGCAAATACTCCACATCATCAATATGTTAAATACTATAACAACAAGAAAATTGTGGCCCTTTGCTCGTCTTTTGATGGGAGTTTTATGAGGTAGTGTTCATTTTTCATTTGTGTTCATAAGCAAGACAAATGTCCTTTTTCAGTGTCACAGTGCCATAGAAATAACCAGGCTGGGTTTGCCATGGTCTCCTGGTGAATCCTTGACCTCAGAAGTTGAATCACTGGCAGACCATTGATCAAATCCCACTTCTGTTACTTCTGACTGTGTGATGTGGGACACTCACGTCCCCAGTCTGTACCTCGTGTCTTCCTTGTACAGTGAGTGGGGAGAACATGAGGCAGTACATGTCACATACTCAGTGGGTGCCTGGTGTGTCATGTGTGCTCCGTAAATGTCCTCAAAACACAAATAACCACTGGCTGAAGGCCTAGCTGGTTGGTCTGTGTTGAGTTTGCAACATTATGCTCAATACTGCTCTCCCTTCTGTAATGGGTGATTCACCTTGGGGTGGGGGTGGGGGCTCAAGGAAAGGTCTGATCCCTTTCTGGGTCCAGGGTGGCCAGTGCATAACAAGCATGGAATGTGTTTGTTGTGAATGGCTGCCCTGCACTGAAGGCCCCATCCTGTGTGCGGCTGAGGGCACAGGACTCTCCTTTGTAGATGCCCACAATCACTTGCCACCATACAGACTGGTGCTCTTATCCTCTAATCGATGCTCGATGTTTCTTGTGACACCCCTTTCTCTGGGCTGGCTCTCCCTGACCCTCAGTGACCCCCCCCCCGTACCCCAGGGGGACAGGGCCAAGAAGGAGCCAGGCACTACCAGCATGGGAATGGCTGACCCTAACTCAAATGCACCCACTGTGTGTGGCGCCCCCTAGGAACCACTCCACACCTGTGGTCAGTGTCGAGCCCTCTCCACTATCCCAGACTAGGAAGAGTCGTCTCCCCTCCCCACCACGAACGCCATTTAAGAGATGCGGACTTTGACCCAAAGTCACAAAGCAGGAGTGATGGGCTCAGTGTTTGAATCCAGGCAGTGGGACTTGTGAGCCTGGGCCTGCGAGCTCAGACTGCAGAGTCCTGGGTGGTCTGTCCACTTGCCCTTTCCTCCAAGGTCCAGTCCAGGTGGTCCCAGGCCAGGAGAAGATAGGGTGTAGTCCTGCCTTGGGATCCCCCAGCCCCCCACCCAGGCAAACAAAGCCCAGGATCTTTCTCCTGAGTAGGGACTTCCCCAGAGTGCCAGGCTTATTTCCTGGAGGTGGAATAAAGGACAAATAACTCAGAGACTCAGAAACTGAAACTGAGGAGAAGAACAGAATTATTGGGCTACACTAGGGGTGTAGTGTAGAGAGATAGCCAGAAAGGAGAGAAGCTATAGAAAGACTGAAGAGGAAATGAGAAAGAGAAAAGAAAGACCCATCCATAGCAAAACAGACCCACAGATGGGCAAGGAGAGGGCATGAGAGAGAAATTCAGAAGGACAGAGACAAGAGAGAGGGCAGAGAGTAAGAACAGAGGGGCGGGGGCCCCAGGAGCTGGAGGTGGGGTGGGAGGAGGTAGGGGTGGATGTAGAGACCCTGCTCCCCATTCCGGGCAGCGGAGGGGGCGGGCCTGCTGGCAGCAGCAGAGGCTGTTTCCGCTGCACCCCTTATCAGCCTGCTGCCAGATGTTCAGATCCGATGCCAATGTCAGAGAAGTCCATAGTGCTGGGTCAAGGCCGTGGCCGGTGGGAGCCTCAGCTGCAGCGTGGGGAGGGGACCGGAGGCCTGCACTAGACCTGTGCACGCTCCCCCTCCGCCTTGTGGCTCTCCAGGCTGGACCACCTGGTGGGGGGCGGGAGAGGCCAGGTGCCCCTGGGGGCCACTTCTCTAGACTGAGAGCAGGGACGCTGTGGAGGTGGAACGGAGCTCCTGGCGCACGTGGACCCGTACATCTCTGCGCACCCCCACATCCGAGGAAGCACGTGGACACATGCATACAGGAGTGCACAATACAGTGCGAGGACAGCTCCCCACGGCACGCTTCGCACCCCGCAGCCTGCTGCATCCTGCCCCACCCCCAGTCCACTCACTGGAGCTAAGACTGCTGGAGGAGCCAGGAAGACCCTCCAAGGCAGGGCTGGGGACCCAGGGCCTTCTAGATGAGCCCTGATGGAGGCCCCCGGGACCTGGCAGGTGCTGGCAGCTGGGGGGCTCCAGCCTTGGGCCCAGGGCTCTCCAAGCTCCCGGAGCAGGCGACGCAGCTGGAAGCCCTTCCTGGGTAGCTTATCACATGGTGCACACGCTTGGCCCTCAAGGGGTGACCCAGCCTTGCTCCCCACATTCCTCTTCAGCTATACAGCCGCTGGGCCCCCCACAGCTGAGACTGGGCCTGCATTTGGGGGGTGGTCAGGAGCCACCGCTGAGTCATCTCCCTGCTTTTTCAGCCCCACCCCCTGCAGCCGTGGCTGGTGTCTCTGGGTGCTCTCTCTGCTTTGATCTCTAGGCATCTAATTTTGCTTCTGTCATGATGGACCTGTCATTGTTTATTCTTTTATCATTTGAATTGTTCCAATTCTCTCTGCTACTTTCAGTTTCTTTGCTCTGTCTCTGGAGTCCTTGGTTGGGACTGAATCTGGGGAAATCTCTGTTCTTTCTGGTTCACAGTAACCAGCTTCTGAGGGTACAACTCAGGCCATGGTGAGAGGACAGAGGGTCTTGGAAAGTAGAGGACTGGCATACAAGAATTGGGGCAGCAACAAAAATTTAGGCCCCCTTCCACCCACCTGCCAGGCATCAGATAGGATAAAGACATAGATTAAGGCCTGGAGCTGGGGGCTCCCCTATGTCCTAGAGAGGACTGGGGGGCAGGGGAGGAAGCTAGGGCTGGAGGTCTTGGCCTGAGGGCCTCCTTCCTGTTTGCAGGGAAGTGACTGCCTCAGAGAGGTGCTCGGGGGAGAGGAGGGAGGCCGTGGTGGCTTCCGGGAAGCTGGCCAACGGCCCGAGGCCACCCTCCCTGTGCCCACATGGGGCCCTCCGGCCCTGGCTGAAAATAGTGCAGTTCCTCCACTGCTGCTGGGCCCAGCCCAGGCCTCAGAGGGCCACAGGCTGCCACTGGTGCTGGCAGCGGAGGCCTAAGGTAGAGGGGTCCACCCAACTGTCCAACCCTCCCCATGTGGCGGCCACAGGCTGTCTTGACCGCACGTGAGGAGGGGGCAGATTCAGGCAGAAGTCCTGAGCCCATGCGTCCGCTCCACCACTGACCAGCTCTGAGACTTTGGTATGGTCCTTGCTGCCTTCAAAGCTGAGTTTTTCACTCATGGGAAACAGGTTGGGTGCCTGGCTGTCCACCAAAATGAAACAGCGGAGCGACCACCTCGGAACCTTGGCAGGCACAGAGTGACACTTGGCACCCCGAGCTCCCCTTGCTGCTCCTGGGATGTGCCTTGACCTCCTCACCCTGTGGAGGGTGAATTCCTTAACGCCCCCCAGTGCCTACAACCGCTCCTAGGACCGGGCTGTGAACAGAGGTTTGTGGAGAGGGAGCTTGCTAGGAGGGCAAAGATGGGGCTGTGGTCTCCATGGTGAGACTTGTTGCCAAGGGAACGAGCCTCTGAGAGCCCTGGGTCTGACAGTTGGGCACTTTTGCCACCGGCTTGGAGAGGCTGCCTGCCACGGTGGACACGAAACCTCAATGGGCTGCTGGGCCAAGGCCAGCCGGGCCTGAGAGGTGACTCCTGGCTCTGCTGCGCCTGTCGTGGAGGTGCAGGGCAGCCGCTCCTAGCGCACGGCTTCCCTGAGCCCCAACTCTGAGCCAGCCACAACTGTGCAGAAGCCCTTGCCCATGGGCACCATCATCTCTACTTACCGACAGGGACAGGGAGGCTCAGAGGAGTCTCATGCAACAGTCACGCCATGTGGGGGTTTGTGGAGGTTTGGGGACCTTGCCACATGTCCATTCACCATACAGGTGTGGGCTTTAGATTGCTTTCTGGGGATCATTTGTCCCCGTGGTAATGCTTAGGATTTCAACCAGTAAGTTTTGCATTCATGGATTCTACCATGAAGTGATCATTGGCGTGAGGCGACACGCCTGGCCTCACAGGCCACCTGGGTCTAACTCCATGTGCAAGACTCAGCCTCATCATGCTGGCTGTAAACCCTTTGGTGATAAAGAAATAACCTGGGTTGGCCCAAGGAGCTCTTAGCCCTGCTAGGAGTGCTAGTGGTATTGGTACTCAGTGCCAGTTTTTACTAGCTCCTGAGTTTCCTGGTTATATTACCTCAGGCCAATTACTTTCCTCTTAAGGGCTTGGTTTTTTAATCTGTAAAATGGGATCACTATGAAACCATTATTTATTATGTTGCTCTGGACAATCTGTAATCTAACTCAAAAAATGACTACAGTGCCTTGTTCTGTTACTACTTCAGTGACAGGGACAGAACCCAAGGCCTTGTGTATGCTAAGCACTCAACGAAATTGTAGTACTGTATTTCTGGATTATTGCCTACCACTCCCAAGAAGCCAAAAGCTCAGTGTTACTTAAGTAGCCATTTATAACTGTGAAGCAGTGTCCTAAATTTTACCCCATGGATTATCATCTTAATAGAATTTTAACACCAGGAAAAAAGGTCCAGTGCTCAAATACTTCTGGTAGAACCTGGGCTAAACGAAATGAGTCTTCTTTAGGTAGGACTTGGGAGTGCTTTAATATGCCAAGGAGAGCAGGGATAAGTGGGAGGACCAATAGAGTGTAGCATTTTCTACATTTCTGGTGACTGAACTTTTTTTTTTTTTTTTTAACGGAGAGACACTGGATGTTACATTCTGGGAATTATAGACTGTCTGCATTCGGCATGTGTTTGGGACACAACTGCTCAGTTCTCCTTGGCTGGTCTGTTCATCTGCTTTATAGAGAATTAACTCATTAGTTTCATGTTTTGTCTGAATACACAAAGTTCAAACAAAGGCCACTCTTGAGCTTTGTAACAAACCCCAGACATACAGATTGAGCACTGCTGAATTGTAAGGCCGAGCAGGGAGGAAGCTGTTCTAACTTCGCTATCAGATAGACCTGGATTCAAAAGCTAATTCTGCTTCTGGTTGGTGCATCCCGAGCTTCATTTCCTCGAGCCTGTTTGCTTTTTATTTATTGTACACTAGGGCTGAGGCCTGACCTCACAAGACTGTTCTGAGGACCCCAGGAGATGGGGTGCCTGGGAAGCAGCAGGTGGTGGCCAACATGTTCCTTCTCTTCCCACCTTTGCACATCCTGTCCTTCTTGTGGGGTGCCGAAGACAGCCTACTGTTCTCTAACATGCCCTTTGTCCAAAACACCTCTTTCAAGCCTCAAGGGCTCTCTGCTACCTTGTGCTGGAGGCTGAGGCATGGGGAGGCAGCTGGGCACCTCCACCTCACAGTTACACTTTCATCAGCCTCTCTCTCTCCAGACTGCGGAGCCACTGTCTCTAGGCCTCAACCCAACTGCTAAGGTCCATGTGCCTCTTGCAACAGAATCAGCTCCTCAGGTGTACCACTGGTGGTCTTGGGTGACTCCTTACACCCTTTGCAACCTTAGTTTGTTTATAAAAGAGAAGCCATTATCCTCAAAGTTGAGGAAGGCTCAGGTTCATGAAAAGCCCCAACACTAGGCCTGGCCATAGAACAAGGACTACAGTCAGTGCTGCTCCACTGGGTCACGCAGTCCTGAGGATTGTTACCTTTTGCTAGGACCTCAGCCAGGAAAATCAAGATGGGCACAGTACAAGGAGGGGCATCTCAGAATACCCCATTCCCACCCCAGAGCCCCAGACAAGCTTCACAGCCAGATGCATGTGCAGGATTCACATTTATTGGTTCAAATACAGTACCTAACACTTGCTAAACATGCATTTCATACTAATTGGTCACATTTCCACAGGTAGTCAATTCATAGGATAGGGCCCATCCCTTGCCGGCAGGCAGGTATGGGAGGTAGCAGAGGGCCTGAGTAGCCTGCAGAGCCCGCCAACTACCATTGGGTCATGCAGGGTAGATGGAGCCAGGCTGGCAGGCAGCCCTTGGCCGGCCCTTTGGGAACAAGGGCTCAGAGACATCCTGTTCACCCGATTCGTCCCAGGACTGTGGGTGGAGGTGGACCCGGGTGGCCAGCCCGGAATAGGCTCACAACGCAGGTGCCATCAGAGTCCCCGAGGGTAGTGCTTCCCATGCCTGGAGTTCAGGAGGGAGCTGGAGGCCTCTTCAAGGGGGCGGCTTGTCCCTTGCTGGGCAGGTGGGAAGGACTCCCCAGACACAGCCAGACATTACAATGCAGCCACAAGCCCCTATCGCAGGCTTGGGATGGCAACACAGACAAAAACACCAACACCCCAGGGCAGGCAGGGTTTCTTTCCCGACAGAAACATGTAAACAGCGCAGGAGCTACAGTATTCTTTTCCCACAGGATTTCTCGAAGAGAAATCAACCAGGATGTTACTCGAGAGGTAGTTTTTTTTTTTTTCATGGAAATTTGAGTCAACAACATTATCACCTATAATAAGACATTTCAGCAAAGAAAACAATGGTCACCAAAGGGCAAAGAGGGTCCCTTGGCTGGCAGGGCTGGCTCCAGGATTTGGAAGAGTAGCCTCCACCACCAGGATTATAGCATTTTTCTTGGGCCTGGAGAAGGCTCTGGCCTTCCTCCCAGCTTCCTCTGAAGCCTACAGCTGATTCCTGAACAAGCCATGGCCCACTCAGGGGCAGTGGCCCAGAGGAAGGAGTCAGAGGGAAAATGGACTGGGCACAGGGGCCAGGCTTATGAGCTGGCAGAGGCAGGGCCACTATGGCTCATGCTGCAGGGTAGACAGAAATCTTCAAGTCCCACAGTGGCCCAGGAGGGCCACCGAAGAAGCCAGCAGGCTCTCTAGGGCTCCTGCCTCTGAAAGAATCAGTCTGGGTCTGGATCCTAAGCCCAGAAAAGGAAATGGTGCTTCTGGTAGCCAAGAAAGGGGTTTTCTGGGGACCCTGTAGTTAAATACACATCCCTGAGCTGTGGGTCCTAGAAACCCTCGCTTCGGGCTAGCCAGTTTTTGCACCTGGTAGGATGATTGCCGTTTTCATCCTGAGAACAGGTGAAACCTCATTTCACAGGCTCCGGACAGAGATGCTTCCAGCTGAGGAAAAAGGGAGGATGGTCAACTGCAGAGGCAAAAGTGGGAAGGTTCTTATGGATCAAGGTGGGGGGAACGCCGTGGGGCTTTTGTTTAGGGACTTTTTTTGTTATTTTTATTTTTTTTAACCTTCAAAAAAATCAATAAAGAAAAATTTAAAGTTTGATAAAAAGGACTAGTCTGAAGACTGAAATTTCTTAAAAGCAACAAGGAAAAACACACAGATGAGGCATCCAAGTTAAGAATTTGGAACCACTGCTCACCTTCCTTCTCTGCTGGGAAGCCAGGGTCTCTTTACTCTGGCCAACCTTGGCCATGGCTTAGATGGTGCCCATACTGATTTGTCTGTCTCCACCTGTCCCATCCCCAGGAAACCAAGAACAAGCAATGAGGGAATGGGTAGCAGGGCAGGGCGGCTAGCCCAGAGAGACCAGGATTTTAAAGATCTGGTGACAATGACCATGGCACATACTTCCCTGAGAAGTGGGGCGGGTCAGAGGCAGGCTGATGTGAAGTGGGGTGGCCTTCAATGTCACCATAATGATCTTGAGGCTCCCCCTATGCCGCTCTGGTTCTGAGATTCAGATAGCAAAGTTCCTGCTTGCTTCCTTCTACCCCTGGAGGCTGGCCCACCTCTCTTACAGGCTGGGCACAGGAACTGGATGTCCTTTGACCTAGGTGGAGTGCCTCACTCAAGTTTTGGGGGATTTCTGCAAATGAGAGCAAGAGCACTACACCTTGCAAAGGACTCCATAGTCTACAAAGGGAGCCAGAGAGCATGAATTAAGAGATGAAGCTCCAGGAATGCAAACTATTGTCTTGAGTCAAGAAAGTGTCCAAGAATAAAGGAAGGGAAAAGCTTGCATGTTTCAATGTAGTGCAAGAAAGTGGGATTCTCCTTTTCCACACAGCTTTCAGGCTCATATTTTCATGGAAAACTCACTCAAAGTGAGTGCTTTTGGTGGCTAGGATCAGAGAGAAGATAGAGGAACTTGAGACAACACATACAACTTTTTTTCTTCTTTCACTAGCAAAAAGGCTGCCAGTTAACCAAACACTATGGCAAAAAGCAAACAAGCCAAACCTCCCCCTCCAACCTTTTTCTGTGTCCTTCAAACCAAATTCACAAATACATCTAGTGGCTGACCTAATGTCTCCACGCTGCTAGCTACACTCCTACCTTCTCCTCATAATACCTGAGTTTGCAATGCAACACATTCAGTTTACCCTGTTTAAAAGAAGCCCACGTCATAAAAGGACTGGGTGCAGAAGACATTAAAGACGGTCCACAGGTCAGGCTCCGGCTCGGAACACACAGCCACTTGGCTCAGAGATTCTGCAGGGCTCTCAGCAATGAATGGGCTCTTTGTTCTGTGGAATCTGCTGCAAACATTTGTAAAAATGGATCTGTACAATGGCAACTTGCAGAACCTTTCCCCACACCACAAATTAACAACTTGCTCTGTTTCATACTACACGATTGGAGAGACATGTTCTTGCCTAATCAGAAAGCAATTTCCTTTGACACTCAACACAATGGGTGAAATGCTTAATTTGAAATGAATTTCAAAAAATAACAATTGGATAGGTGGAGGTCTAAGCAAGGAAAGATGCTGCACACAGGAGCTGTCTTAGAGAGTCTCTAGTATGTCTTTTCCCCTATTTGAGGAAAGCAGCTTGGAATCTGACCTGTAGCCAAAAAATATGATCTAGTTGGTTAAATAAAAAATTCAGGAAAACAAGAAAAATACTGTGAACGTACAAATAGACACACATGAACACACAAATCTTCCCATTGCCATGTGAAAAATGTACTAGTTGGAGCTTTTCCTGAGGAACATGTCTCTTCTTTCTTATGACAGTTGGGGAAATAGCATTGAGGAGTAATGCTTTGAGTTTTAGATCCAGCAGAGGACAAACATCACTCCTTTGCTGGTTGGTACCCGTAACATTTCATTCACCAAAAAGAAAAAATTAAAAACAGAAGCAGACTACCCAGTATGTACACACTATGGTGGCCACCTGTGTAGGTTTACTAGGCTGATTTTGGGGAGAGCAAACAGTCTTTGACCAAACAGCCAGAGGAAAGTACAGTGGGCCCCTTAAGCCCTCCCAAGGATGTACCCACTCCTGGTCTGGCTGGAGCACTGGCTGTGGGAGGTGCCTGAGTATGGTCAGCAACAGATGGTGCATTAAGGCAGAAAAGGGAAAAGCACCTGAAGAACCCCCCAGACAGACAAGGTGTAGCCCTTGCCAAAGACCAGAGGGGCAGGAACACTTCCCAGAACAAGGCGGGGCAGACAGCGAGAGAAAAGGGGTGCAGGCCGTACCTGCAGAGGCAGCAGACAGGCCCTTAGGAACATGAGGTAGTTTAAAGTCCCCCTTCCTTTCCAGGTGCTTTTGGTCCCAGCCCTCCAGGCCTTGGCTGGCCAGGCACTGATTTGCAAAAGGGTAGCTGGGCTACTCAGGCTTTCTGTTCTAGGATGTTGGGAAAATCTGGTCTCATTCTAGAGAGATCACAACCTGGAGTAGGATTTAGGAACAACATTTCTGGCCAGCAGAAGAGTAAATAGTCCTTTCCACTATTTACAAAAGAGACTACTTTTTAGTTTGGATCCTGTGGGTAAGGTGGTGATAGCGGAGCAGGGGATTCCAAAGGAGGAATAGTTACTCTTTCAGCAGCTTGGCCTTCATCTTACTACCCTAACCCTTTGAAGTAAAGAAGTGAGAGGAGAATAAATCAGTAGTGGGCATCAGAACATGGCATTTGCTCAGCTTTTCAGAGGGTTGAGAGGGAGTCTAACTTATAAGGGAGAGAGGAGTAGGAGAAGGGCAGGTCTTACAACATCAGGTAGGAAACTAGGTAGCGATGAGCCCCAAGGGAGCTTGTAAGCAAGTCCTAGGGATTGACTTATTAATAGGTCTTTGCTGGATGAACAGTTGACAGTGGCAGAAATGGATAGAGATGGTGCAGGGAGAGGAGGAAAGCAGCAGGGTATGAGGACAGAAGCCTTTTTGCCCTGAAGACCGACCTGCTGAGGACACCTGCTTTACATCTGGTCACTGCTCTCAACTCTCATGTTTTCCACTAAGATCGAGCAACCCTCATCTCCTGTTCTATATGTCTTGCCCATCTTGCTTAGTGAATCTCCTGCCACTGCTTCACCCCTTTGGTGTACTCTAACTTCACAAGTACATGGCTAGAAAAAGGCAGTTTGCTCTCTGACAGACAAATTCATAGGTCTGCTGAGAAAAAGTGGAAATTGTAGGGATGGTCACACCCCCATTTCCATTGAGGTAGTCATCTTTGTCAACATGGAAACAGTCATCTCAGCCCATCCCACCCTCTCCCTCAAAATACAAAAGAACTATCTCTAAACAATGACAACACTGTAACATTAGACATTTTCACATTCTGTAAACTGCAAGGAAATGCATCTGCTGCATTCACACAAAAGCATGTGCATCATGTTGAAGGCCATACATTCAACTCTGTCGTGAAATAAATATATAGAAAAATGAGGTTAAAAAAACAGACAAACAAAAACTCTTCTGGTTATGGAGGCAATGGCTCCACACCTCCATCTTGGTCTCTGGCTCTCTCCTCCCGAGCCTGTCCTGCCTACCCAAGGCTCTGTGGTGCAGGGAACAGGTCACTCCTTGACCACACTTGTCTTGCACGAATGCAGCACCACCTTAAAGAGGAGGGGCAGCTGCTCCAGGGGGACATTCACCATCTTTCCTGGGGAAAGACAAGAGAAGAGGCAGGCGTTAGAAGTGGCCCCTGGCAGAAGGGTGAACCTGCCTTCTCTTGGGCTCATGAAGGCAATGCCACCAGGGCAGGAAGTCCCAGAAGGATTAGAAAGATCAGACATGGTTGGCATCTTTCACCAACTCATCTTGGAGTCCTTGGGAAGATCACATCATTCTA
The DNA here is from genome assembly GCA_004025085.1 of Thryonomys swinderianus. Classification (NCBI taxonomy): domain Eukaryota; kingdom Metazoa; phylum Chordata; class Mammalia; order Rodentia; family Thryonomyidae; genus Thryonomys; species Thryonomys swinderianus. The sequence goes on from PVIC010001158.1 coordinate 34,783, forward strand.
CTCCCCAGGAATACTTACTGGGCTGGGTGGTAATTCACGCATCCCCTCTTTTAGTCTCATAGTTTCCCACGTGATAGATGCTACTTTTTAACCTCATTTGATAGATGAGGAATCTGAAACTGAAGGGTAGTCCTACCTAGCCCTCTTAAAGCTAAAATTCTAGACTCTTACATTGTCTTTTTTTCCTAGCAGAATCTCAGACATTGAAAACAACATTCTTCAAAATAGTATGATAGGTTAGTAAGTATTAAGGGGGAGATCGTGGGACAAACTTCAGGGTTAAAGCAGTTTCACAGGTTTCTTTATGGAAGGTCTTCTCAGATCCTTCAGTGTGCTAATTTACTTTGGAAATGCTGGACGCTGTGCTGCTGCTTCTTGGCAAAAACTTAGAATTACCTGCGGAATATTTTAAAAAGACTGATACCTGGGCTTCCCTCAGACCAGTTATATCAGAGTGTGTGAAGGTGCAAACCAAAAAACTAATTGTTTTTTTAAGTTCCCAGGTGACTCCAAGTGCTGTCAGGACCAGTTCATGTGAGACTGATCTGTAGCCCAGAAAGTAGGCAAAAAAATTCTCATCAGATGTGAGGTTTTCAGTAAAAAGTATACTGCTGAAAAACTCCAGGAGCAATCCCAGTCTGGAGGTCACATTTCTGAGCTCCCCCTCAGTATACACTGGACAGCTAGAAACAAAAATCTTTACTAAATGAAGTAAAACAACAACAACAAAAAACTAAGATTATGCAGTAAAATGGGCCTATTAAATGTCAAGAAGCCCAGAAGGGGTCAAGACCACACACAAAGGCACACCCAATACAAAAAATTCTTTTGTGCTGGGTGTGGTGGCTCACGCCTGTAATCCCAGCACTTGGGAGGCAGAGACAGGAGGATTGCTGAGTTCGAGGCTTGCCTCGGAAAAAAGAAAAAGTCTTTT
>PVIC010001158.1:35816-46325 GCA_004025085.1 Thryonomys swinderianus
CTTTTTGAGACAGGGTTTCACTTTGTAGTTCAGGCTGGCCCTGAGCTCACTATGGTGCCCAGGCAAGCCTCCGTGAACTCAGCAATCCTCTTGTCTCTGCCTCCCGAGTGCTGGGATTACAGGCGTGAGCCACCACGTCCAGCATTGTGGTATGCGGTGTTGATTGTTGGTGGGCGTGTCTCCACGCCCAGCATTATATGTGGTTACCGGGGATCGAACTCAGGACCCTGCGCTTGCGAGGCAGGCGCCGTAACCACTGAGCTAACCCTCCGGCCCAAACACAAGTTTTTTGAGATTCTCTGAGCCTGTCTTCCGATCCAGAGAATGTTAATATCACCAACCATTATTCTGCTGAGATTGTTCTGAGATTAAGTTAGGCTACAAAGTACCCTGCACACCACAGGAGCTTAGAACTGTATGCTTTTCTACCAAGAAAACGCAAATCTGCTCTGAGGGTGAAAGCAGTGCGTTTTTACACAGGTGGTGATGGGCCTGGAATTAGCCTTCTGAAAATACTGTTTCACAAGCTAAGAGAAGCAAGAAGGGATGGAAGCCCTGGGCATAGAATATTACCTGCAATGTATCGAATCTCAGGCAAGCACATCATGAGATCAGGAAAGCGGTTGGGCTGATGTGTGTATTTGTATTCAGTGAAATCCTGGCAAATGTACCAATATCGCTTGTTCAACTGTTCCAGCTGTGAGGCACTGGTCAGACCCCTGATATCTGTGAAAAAAAAATCACACGGACAATGGGAGGGGCTTTCTAATGTAGAAAACGCCTTCTTAAGTATGTGTATCTTCCTATTAAAAGCTATTAAATATGGTCACAATAGGGTATATTTTAGATTTCTGATATGGAAGACCTGAACTCTGGATGAAAGAAGAGGAACAAGAGAAAAATATATTTATGAGAATAGTTACTAGAACTTGAGGGTACGCTATGTCTTTCTCTTCTTCATACTCGGCTCCTAATGCAGGACACAGCACAAAACAGACAACAGCGAAGGATTAACACGTGAATGATTAACCTACCTTTCCAAATTTATCTTTCACAGTATCTCTGAATTTGCCTAATGCTGGAGCCAATCAGAAATCTTGCTGATACTTACATACTCATGTATGCCAAATACATTTATAACACCCAAAAGACAGGCAGACACACGATCTTTATGCTTCTCTGTTCTTAAATCCTCTATGGGCTGTCCCTCTACTTTTCTACATCAATCTTCTCCATCTATCTATACATATACATCTTATATGTAGAATACGAATTAAAATAGCCTCTCCATAAGTCTTACCCAGGCTTTGAAGCCCAGCTCAAGTTCCTCCTCCAAGAACTCACTATGGTTTCCTCCTCTATTCTACCAGAGAGCATACTGCCTGAGGGACCTGGGGTCTAATTTCCTTTAATGTTGCTGGTGCTCAACATAAGGCTTGGTCTAGGGAAGGCATGTAGACATCAGATAAACACATGAACCGTGCAGAGGCTGGGAGAGGAGGTCTGGCCAGCATGGGGAGGGCATTGGAGGGGACCAAGAGTGTTTGGACTGGCAAACTGAGCACTGGAAAAACCTGGTTTGAGTCCACAGACACCAGCACTGCCCAGCTCCACTCTGCAAGTAAAGCACTCATATGTCAATGTAGAAAAAAGAATACAAATTCTCCTTCACATCCTGGTTACTAAGTGCCACTCTGTAGGTAACACTCCACATAAATCGTATCCAGCAGTCTTCTAATTAAAAACCATGTTTGATATGCACGTGAGTTTTTGTGTTCTGCCACTCTTACCAACAGGGCATCAGAACCACTGCCAGACTCTCAGAGAGGCCTTATCTCCAACAGCTTCATCAGTCACTCTGCTCTTCTTCAGTGACTGGTAAACTTGGTACATATTTTAAATGACGCATGTACTGTCCTTGGTGTCTGTGTTTAAATGCATGAAAACTGACTAAACAAAGCAAATCCTTTTCCTTCCTCTATGAATTATAGAGATTGTGGCATTTAGGTTTCAAGAAAAAAATTGAAAGTATTCCTGCACTGTAAAGGGACGGTGATGAGGGGGGCTGAGGATTCATGCCTTTTAAGATGGGTGGTCATACGGTGTGACAGTTTCTGCAGTAGTCTTAAGGAAGGTGTGAGTATGTGTATAGGTAGGAGACTGGAAGGGAAATGCTCATTGCTAAAACAAAAATATCCCTTCTCCCAACCCCAGCCCAGACACTCACCTTGATTTAGGAAGTTAATGGCTTTCATGCACGCATACTCCTCGTTGCTGACCTTTAGCTGGTGGAACTTATGGTACAGGTAGATGAGCCGCTCAATTACCTCCATCCCTTCGTCACTAAATCTGGGGAAAAGACAGGTTTCATTGTGGGCTCTGATATCCGTGGAGCTCAGAAGGGCAGACAGACCAGTCTTCTAGCTCACTTCTTAAGGACTCTACAATAGGAAAAAGGCTGACCTTGGGGAAACAGAATCCATGGGCAGATCCATGGTTTATTTAGAAACAACATAGCTCTTGCAGGCAGTTTGTCTTGAGGTCGGGCAGAAGCGACCTTTCTGGGCTCAATTCTAGCTCCATTTCATACAGCTGTGAGACCCTGTAAAGGTCATTTGAGCCCTCCAGGCTTTGAGGGCCTCCTTGCAAAATATCGCGTGCCTGCTTGGGCTAACAAGAGCCAAAGGAGCATTGGGATGTAGATGTGGAGAAATAATGACAATATTCAAATACTTTTTTGGTGATATTGGGGATTAAATCAAAGGGCTTTGCACTGACCTACATCCCGAGCCCTTTTTAAAAATTTGAGACAGGGTCTAAAAAGCTAAATTGCCCAGGTTGGGCTTGAGTTTACTTTCTGCCTTCCTCAGCCTCCCAGAGTGCTAGGATTACAAGTGTGCATCACAAACCCCCCATTTTAAGACTCAGTTTTTGTTGAGCTGTAGCTGCCATAGTGACTCTGTATGAGCCTCTGCCACAAGACCAAAAAGGCTGCCAGTCATGTCTGTTCAGGTTCACTGTTTCTAGCAGGGCCAAAGCTACACAGAATGAAAAGCCTTCCTAATATCCCTGACTTCAGCCAGGGAGGGAAGGAAACAGTCTCCAGGCTGTATTAGCCTCTAGTGGTACTATGTGCACTATCTCATTTAATTTCCTCAGTTCCGACAAGCTGGATGAGATAATCACTACCACTGTAAAGATGAGAGACTCAACTTGAAAGATGATAGGGGAGCGGCAGGATTAATATGTGGAACCCACATATCTTGGAAGCACAAGGGCCTTGAGTTCAATCCCCTGTACTGCCCACCCCAAGAAAACAAAAACGAAATGCAGAACCTGAGCTAATTTTTTTTTTTACAGTGTCTGAGCTGGTGTCCTGGCCTGTCCTGACAGAGAGACCTCAAAGCCGACTCAGTTTCTTTCTTTGGTTAGAATGTTTAGGCAGAAGAGCCCCAGATCAGGCCACCCAGGGCCTAACACTCTGGGCATGCTTTACACTAGAGATGGGGACATCACCAAATCAAGAAGGTAAGAGTTTAATGGGAAAGCAGTTTATAAATGCGGAGCTCGGAGCCACCGTGAATCACTGCAGGAGTTGGTTAGTGGCCCAAGGAGAGTCTTACACAGGCCTTAGACATCAGCTTCAGCGTGAAGAAAAGCTCAGCTGACAGCTGTTTCCTGATGACATGTTCAGAGCTGGATGCCACAGCTTTGTGCTAGGCCAAGTGAGCCCTATCTGGGCAGGCCCAGAATGCCTGGGAATGCATGGCAGATTTCTGGACTCTACTGCTTTCTATGTTAACTTACAGACTTTGCAAACAGGACGAGATATCTTCTGTTCCCTGGGGAAAGCCTTGCTCTGGCCAGGGCCAGAGGTGCCTGTGCTTATCAAGCACCAGTGGGGCACAGCAGCAGATACCTGTGATCCACAGCTCTGAGCCCTTGTACACATGGCACAGAGCCCAGTTTGAACGGGGCTTCTCTCAGTTTGCTGACTTGAGCTATGATGGCTGACTCAGTTTCTCTCTGTGCCTGGCCCAGTGGCTTTTGCCCCTTTATTAATACCTTCCCAAAGTAATAGAAAGACAAACTCATGTTGAACTATGTGCTGAGGGTTTGTACTTTATTCCATATACATTCTATCTCACTGGATATTTCAATAAATAAAAAAGTACATTAATGATAATTTTTTTGTTCATATGTGGAAATGAAGACTCAAAGAAGTTGCTATTTTACCTGTTACGTACTTAGACCCTTTGCATGCATTCTTACAGTTTACCTTCTTGATAACTATAACCTTAGTAGTAAGATCTTCATGTTAGGGAGGAAGATACAGATAAAGAGGTGACTTCTTCAAAGTTACACAGTACGTAAGTGCCAGACAGACCAGGTTTGAACCTAAGCTTCCTAATCCCAACCTGCATGTTTTCCCTTGTGCTATATTATCCATGCCCAACCCTGCCATGCTCTGACCTGACCACTGTACAGGCTTCTGCATGCCACTATGGAGGGTAACCTCATGAGCTCTGTGTTCCACATCCAGGGGCCTGCATGGGTGTTGGGGGTATCCATGATGCTGAGATCTACAGAAGTCAGTAAGAGGGGAGTACAGGTCACTGCAACATTGTACTCTGTTGGCTACTTGTGCTCTTGAAAGAAAAATAGGGCTTCGGCCCCAGTTCCCTTTAGTATCTATGTGGAAGAGTGGAATGGGGCTGAGATAAAGTGGGACAAGGCTCCGGAGAAGCAATGTCAGCCTCTGCTTGGTTGCCGGTGCATTACAAGTAAAGATAATTCTGTCCCCCAATCAGCAACCTCTTGCCCCAAGTGCTCACCCCTGGCACTGTGGAACCTGCAGGTGTGTGGCTGTCAGCCAGATCCCCACCAGTAGTGCCAAACCTGCTCCTGGCTATGTCTTGACCTGAGGGACACAAAGGCGCTCTCAAGTGGCTGGCCTACACATCTGTGCCAGATCTGTTCTTTCTCTTGGGGACAGAAAATCCATCTTTTCCCCTGGACCCCTGGCACTGGTGGGGGCTGGCAGCCAGCCCACCAGCCCCCACTCAGTCTCCACAGTTTAACTGCAGAGCTTTCCTTCACACCCGCATCCCACCCTTTGATAAACAAAGTTGTTCTCTGTTCCATGGGCCTGCTTTCTCCTGCAACCGTGCCTCCTCCACATCTGCCCACTCCACAGTTCTGATGCCACTGTAGTCCCTGTCTGCAAGTTATCAGCATTCAAAGCCATAAAGCTGGACAAACACACCCATTCTTCTTCCAGGTTCCTATCACACAAACATGCTAGGACAAGGAAAACATTCCTGCCAGGACCCCCCAGACCACTGGACCATTCAGTTGGCAATTGAAGCTGACACTATGTAAGTTATAATCCCACAAAGGGGCGAAGAGGCCCAGAGTTGTCTGTTTTCCATTCATCTAAATGCATCTTGTCCAGCAGCAGTCAGCTACAGCCTTAAAGGAACTGCTATCTCAGCACCCAGACAGACTCTGATAGAAAGTCAGACTGTAGCTCCAGGACCAACTCCACAAGTCAAACCTGTGAAGGCTCTGGGGGAGGAAGAGTTTAGTGTAGGGTGATGGTAAAGAGCTTGCACTGGAAAGCATAACAAACCCAGGTGCTGGTCTGACTCCATCTCTTTCTAGCTTTGCAGATTCTCATCTCTACAATAGGAATAGTTATTAGCACCAGCCTCACAGGATGGCAATGAGAACTCAACTAATAACCCATGGGAAGCACTTACAATGGAATTTGGTGCAATAAATCCTCTCTGTTATATACTAGCAATAGAACTAGTGCCATCATCACTGCTCCCATTACTGCAGCAAATGAAGATGACAGTATTTACAGGTTTAGGGTGTAGCTGCTCAGGGTCCAGGTTGGGAAGCTGGGCGGCAACTTTCCAGAGACTTGGCTAAAATGGAGCTAGTGCTCACCAGTGTAGAAGTGCCCATTAAAGTCTACCTAGCTCAAGGTACCTCCTCCTAGGAGTGAAGGAGTGGTGATTAGGGCCAGAAGCAGTCACTGGCTGGTGCTACAATCTGCTTTAAATCAAATTTGTCCAGCTCACTGTCCGATAACAGTCTGATGAAGGAATATGTGCACCATAAATTTGATTGAATATTCGAGAAGAGAAAAGGAGGTGGTCATGCATCATCCGGGAAAAGGCTTTCTTGACAGCAGGCACTCACACTCAGGAGTTGTACACAAGTAAAGGCTAGCTGGGGGAGTGGGAGTAACACAGGCACAAATGGAGCAGGAAGGAGCTATAGCTAATTACCGGCTCCACACCCTGGGTCTCTAGCAGAGGGGAGACTTTCCAGTGATTAACCTCCCTCCAGAGGCCCCTCATCGCCCTAGGCTGACTTCCCAGTTTCACACGCACCTCAGGCTTCCCAGACACACACATCAAACTCAGAGCAGCTCATCTCCCATTGTGCTCTCCCCAGCTCTCTGACCTTGGCTCAGTGGATCTGCCCATCGGCCCAGCTAGTCAGAAGACCTGCAGTCACTCTCAACTTTTCCTACTCACTGACTGCCAGAAACCTCCTTCCAACACTTAGCTTTGTGCTGGTTCCTTTGTCCCCATGTCACTGCTGCCTGGTCCAGACCTTGTTTTCTTTGAGGTGGCTGTGAAGAGCCTCCTACTCAGCTACAGTTCCTAGTCTTATCTGTGCCAATCTACCCTGAACTTTACAGTCACAGAAGTCTAATTTTGAGATTCTTTCACACAAAAATTTCCTCCAACACAAAATAGTACCATTTATAGCATCAAATCCAAGTTCCTCTTTCTGAATCATCTTGATTGTACCCTTCTCTCCAGTCACTTCTCTGTTTCTCCCATATGTAACATCTTTATAGCTTAGTCTGCAGAGATGCTTTTAGGTTCCTGCACATAGCGTTCATCTCGGACTAACTGCTAGGACTTTTGTGTTACTCCCTTACCTTCCTTCTGTTCCCTACAGTGTACCCAAAGATTTTCTATGTCCAGTGCACCTCCAGTGTCTGTACCTCTACAAAGTCTTCCCTTATTCTGTAAACAGAGGCCTCACTCCCTAGTCTGCTTGGATGGTCCCTCACACACTCCACCATCTCCAGTAATAGGACCCTGGCACTATAGATCTGCTTCTGTTTGCCTCCCAACTCTCTCAACCAAGAATATGGACTCTCAGAGTCAGATACCATTATTTACATCATTTGCAATTCCAGCTCCCTTCCCCAAATGCACAACAGATGATCAGTAAACATCCACAGATCACAACTAACATACTGAAGTGCAATTCTTTTTCCACTGATGGGTTCTACAGCAGATAATTATAACAAAATCTTTTTAAAACTCCTCAGAACCTATTTGGAGACCAGCAGAAGCATGCGTTCTAGAGTCAGCACTGTTAAAACTGTGATGAAAGAAAAGTCTTATATTTGCTTTATCCAGTATGGCAGCCACGAGCCACATGTGGCTACTGAGCGCTTGAGATGTAACTAGTGCAATAAAGAAATGGATTCTTGAGTTAATTAAGTTTGAGAAGTCATATGAGGTTAGTGGCTACTATATAAGGGACAGTGTAGCTTTACACTTTTTATAAGGAGATACTCTAGGAAGTAAAGGTTTCCACACTAATTCAGCAGGTACTGGCCCCTGCCTTTGTGGACTCTACAGGCAGCCTGAAGCAAACAGGGAACCAGCTGGCATACTCCTGACATCAGGGCAGGCGGACTGCTATCCAAACACCCCTCACGCCAGAATTATGGAGCTGGAGACAGGACTTTGATGGAAATAACGAATTAGAGGCTCTGGACAAGGGGTTAGGTTATCTGCAAAATTTGACAGCTCTGTTTACAGGACAAAGAGTCAGCTGGGTTCAAAACTGTCACTTATAGATCATCCTGAAGCCAGTAAGCATCATTAATAAGGAAATATTAGAACAGCAGGGGAGAGGGTCAGCACCCAGACTCTTCCCTCCCTCAGATGTGCAAAGGGCCCTGGAAAGTCTCAAGAGCTCTGCTTCTGGCTTGAGCTTTGGCCTTGTTTTTATGCCCTGACTGGGGGGCAGAGGATGCACCCCAGTCCTGTGAAGAGAAGTATGAGGGGTGGTACTCCCCCTTCTGTAGCTTTCATGCACATGCATCTTTCCTTCCTTCCCTCTGAATGCCTTGAAATCCAATGATTTCTGTTATATTTAAAATGTCCAATAAAGGTGGTTTATTCACATTGTTTATTTAAATATGAATGAAGCTATATAAGACATTCCATATGGATAACATATGAATTCAGGAAAGTTGTCTCAATAAATCACTGATCTGAGGGATCAAAAAACAGTTACCATAGTGCCAGGCATGGTGGCTCACGCCTGTAATCCCAGCACTTGGGAGGCAGAGGCAGGAGGATTGCTGAGTTAGAGGCTAGCCTGGGCTACATAATGAGCTCAGGGTCAGCCTGAACTACAAAGTGAGACCCTGTCTAAAAAAAAAAAAAATTAGTTACCATATGCCCCAGGTCTTCAAAGCAAGCGACCAAGAAGTGTTGGAAGAGGCCATGGCTGTCACAGGGAGGAAGGAAGTCACCCTGTTCTTATTTCTAGGGAGGAACAAAAGATGCTGCTCATTGGGATGAAATTTTAGGACAAAAAATGGACAAGGAAACCACTCAGCCTCTTAACATCTTGCCACATCTCCAATGCCAAGGAGTCTAAGCTTTGCAGTTGGGCAAGTGCAAGCTTAAACCGAGGCTGGGATCTCTGAATTCTGGTTTTCTTACCCATAAACAGGCAAAAAGACCTATAATTTTGGACACTATGAGAATGAAGTAATACTATAAAATACCCAAGGTAGTGCCTGACAAATAATAGTACCACAAGGACTCCTTGGCATCTTTCTTGGATTATAAACTATAGAGCCTCTCTCTTGTATGCAGTGTCTAGATTTCTGTAAAATACACAGGTACACTGTCATATCTCACTAATCTAGATGTAATGAAAACAACAGTTTAACCCTCTGTTAAGTTGGACTTACAATGTTTGTTCTTGACCAACCATTTTTTTGGGGAAAGTATTCTCATTATCCCATTTTAAAATTCAGGACCTGAAGATGAGAGACCTGGCCAACATCACAGAGCTGTTTATTGGCATAGCAAGGATCCAAACTCAGGTGTGCATGGTTCAATGCCCGCTCTGGATGGAAGGCTAGCAAGGTGAGAGTGGCTTGGTTCCCTGGGATTCCTCCCCAGCCAGCAGTCTCACCTGTGCAGTTCTTCATCAGAGGGCGAGTACTTGGCGGTGACATCAGCCAGCTCCCCAAAGATCTGCTTGCTGTAAACTGTGAGGGACGACAGGAGGATTAACTCCTGCCATGTAGAGCTCAAGAGGCACGTGTAATCCTTGATGGAGAGCTCGCAGAAGAAAGGCAGCTTCTTGATCCAGGCAATCTGCCTAAAGAGCAGCTCATCGGCCAGGCGGCAAAGCAGGGCAAACAGCTCTGCCTGCGTCACAGCGTATCTGGGGACAGGCAAAGTCACTTCCATCAGCTAGAAGGTGAGGACAGATAAAGAAGCCACTGCAAAGGGCACAAAGTGTCCCTGGTGATAAGATTCTTCTCCGTTGATCATCAATCTCTAGTTTCATTCAACTCCATTTTATTTATTTATATTATGTGGTACTAGAAACTGAACCTAGTACTGCACTGAGTAACATCCCTGGTCTATTTTCTTTTCCTGTAGTTCTGGGAATCAAACCCAGGGCTCTGGCATGCTAGGCAAAAACTTCAGCTCTGAGCTATAGCTCCAGTCTCTGCTTTTTTTCTTCACGGGTTATTTTGAGACAGGGTCTCACTAAGTTGTCCAAGTGGGTTTGACCTTGAGATCTTCTTGCCTCAGCCTCCCAGAGTGCTGGGGTTTCATGATTGCACTACAACACCCAGCTTCAGGTCAGTTTTTTTTTTTTTTTTTTTTGCTTTTTGAGACAGGGTCTCACTTTGTAGTTCAGGCTGGCCCTGAGCTCACTATGGTGCCCAGGCAAGCCGCTGCGAACTCAGCAATCCTCCTGTCTCTGCCTCCCGAGTGCTGGGATTACAGGCGTGAGCCATCATGTCCGGCATTGTGGTATGCAGTGTTGATTGTTGGTGGGCGTGTCTCCACACCCAGCATTATATGTGGTTACCGGGGATCGAACTCAGGACCTTGCGCTTGCGAGGCAGGCACCGGAACCACTGAGCTAACCCTCTGGCCCTCAAGTCAGTTTTCTTGTAAGATGGCAAGACTGAGGCCAGGAGCAAGCTCAGGGAGGCAGAGGTGGATCTGGTAAGCAAAGAATGCTTAAGGAAAAGGAGACTTAGAAATTTGTGCAGTTATCAAGAAAAATGAATTTTAATGTTGGTATCCTCTAATGTTTCATGTTTTTAGAGGGGAAAATTTCAAGTCACTCTTATCCTAATTTTTGCCATGAGAACTCCAGGGAGGTTAATCTGGTGCCTACACAATACAGGGACCAGCACAA
>PVIC010001158.1:46425-97504 GCA_004025085.1 Thryonomys swinderianus
TCTCCTCTCCTCCTCTCTCTCCTCTCTCTCTCTCTCTTTTTGTTTGAGACAGGGTCTCGCTTTGTAGTTCAGGCTGGCCCTGAGCTCACTATGTAGCCCCAGCAAGCCCTGAACTCAGCAATTCTCCTGCCTCTGCCTCCGGAGTGCTAGGATTACAGATGTGAGCAGCCATGCCCAGCATTGTGGTGTGTGGTACTGATTGCTGGGATTATGGGGGTGGTGGCTCACACCCATAATCCCAGCACTCAGAGGTCGAATTTGGGACTGGAATTTGGGACTTTGCGCTTGTTCTTGTGCTTGTGAGGCATGTCAGAACCACTGAGCTAAATCCCCGGGCCCTTCCAAGGTTTCTTGGCATCTGTTTACACACCCAAATCAAAATACATAAATGCTCTCTGTGCTTTTTTGTGAGTGGATATTTTATTTTCTTCTTCTGAAACTTAAGATTAGTTTAAGACATCTTAGGATAGGTCCAGGGATTTAGCTCATTGGTTCTGGCACCTGCTTCAAAAGCACAAGGTCCCAAGTTTGATCCCTGGTACAAAAAAAATTTTCAAACTATCATCTGGGAGATCTAAAACTGATAACATTCAAATAGCTTATGCTCTGTGCTCTAGGCTTAAGAGTACTACAGTGGGTGAGCCTGCCAGATGAACCATAAACTTACTCAGAGGTTCCTACAGACTCACAGTAGTTCTTCTACCCACTCAGACCTACATGCAAGGATCACACACCACCAGGCTCCCTATGAGGATGCTGGCTAAAGATGCTGACGATGCCTCAGTTAAGAGGCCTGAATGTCTTATTCAGGAGCCTAGACTGATGCATGATTATCTTCAGGATTATACTTCATCTCTGGCACAGAAGCTCTCAGATTCATCCCTTAGTCTGGGTCACTTAGGCCCATGCAGAAACAAAGGCCCTTCAATGCCAGTTCCACAGGGAATGAAAAGTAACCCCCATCTATGAGAAAAGATGATTGAGGGAAAAGTGAAGGACCACTGACTTTACAGATGAGGAAAGATCTGTCATTTGATCTTTGAGTCACCCCCCACATTATGGTCCCTGACTCCTTCCAAAGCCTGGGGTAGACTAGCCAGGAATGGAGGTGGGTTCAGGACAGGGACACAGACATTCTGAGGCTGCAAGGGGCCAAGCATGGCAGAGCTCACTCACCCATCTTCAATCAACATGGGCGTGCCTAGTGGCTCCAGATCCTCGGCTGACATCAGCTGGTGAATCAGACTGTATGACTGGGGGTCCAGGCTGCGAGCTTGTGGGGGCAGAAGTGGTGAATGGCCGGAATAGCTAAAAAGGTGTGGTATGTATTGATAATGTGGAGGCACAGACATCCCCATGTACTGCTCCCTGAATGTCATGAATCCATTTAGTTCCACAGACCTACTGGAAAGAAAAATCTCATGTCAAGCAAAGCTGTGGCAGATCTAGTGCCTACTCATGTGAAGGAGGTGTTCACCTTAGGTGTTCTTCAGCCATAAAGTCAGTGTCAACACCAAGACAGAACATCATCAGTGCCTGGAAGCTCATCTTTCCCACTAGACTCCATTTGTGAGACAAAGACTCTGGGTGGATGGCATGAATGTGGGGCTCACCATGGACACTCAATGCCTGGCTTAGTAGGAAATGAATAAATACTAGTTGGGTAAGTTCTTGTATGGATATAATATCTGAAGAATTTCTGATAGATACTCATAAACTATGATGACAAAAGTGAGTATCTGTATTATTTTACTGGTAGGAAAACAAAGACACAGACAAGCTAAGTGTTTTACCAGGTCAGCTAACAAATCCACACCTGGGAAGGAATGTGGCATACAGCCAGAATCCCTAGCTATTCAAAGGACTGAACAAACTAAGGTATACCTAAATGGAATAAAAGCAGAAACAGATTTTTACTTGTCTCCTGATTCTTGGAGAAATCTAACCACTTTGGCAATGAATTTAAAAATTTTATAGTTTTGCCAGGTGTGGTGGCTCACAACTATAATCTCAGCACTCGGGAAACAGAGGCAGGAGGATTGCTGAATTTGGAGGCTTGCCTGGGCTGCATAGTGAGCTCAAGGCCAGCCTCAACTGCAAAGTGAGACCCTGTCTCAAAACAAACAAACAAACAACCCCCCCAAAACTATGGTTTTTATCTAGATATATTCCTATAATTAAGTTTTTGCAAACCAAAACCTATAGGGTCAAATTGCATGTACAGTCCAGTAATGATGAATCTTTTTTTTTTTTTTTTTTTTTTGAGACAGGGTCTCGCTTTGTAGTTCAGGCTGGCCCTGAGCTCACTATGTAGCCCAGGCAAGCCTGGAACTCAGCAATCCTCCTGCCTTCGCCTCCTGAGTGCTGGGATTACAGGCGTGAGCCACCACGCCCGGCATTGTATGTGGCTACTGGGATCGAACTCAGGACATTGCGCTTGTGAGGCAGGCACCGGAACCACTGAGCTAAATCTCCGGCCCGATGATGAATCTTTTAGAGCTTTCAGTGATGCAAACAGCCTGCCCAGCATGTGTGTCATAGGTTCACCACCACTGCTACACACTGGTTTGGTAAGTGAAGTTTTACCAAAGCAGCCACACTCATTGGCTTACATGTTGTTTATGGCTTTCATTCTCAACCAGTGGTACAGCTGAATAGTTGAGACCCAGACCATTAGTACTGAAAAGTCTCAAGTGTTTTACTACATGGCCTTCACGGGGGTGGGGGTAGTTTAAGGGTTCCATTTTATGCCTCACCACCATCTTTAAGATGCTGTGTTTGTCAAACAGTTTCTCTTATATAAGAAACCCAAAGTACAAATAATTTAAAAAGTAAAATAGCTGGATTTAGTGGCACATGTCTGTAATCTCAGCACTCGTGAGGCTAAGCCAGGAAGATCACAAGATCAAAGCCAACCCTGGGTACATACTGAGCTCAAGGCAACTCTGAACTACATGGTAAGACCATGTCTCAACCCCTCCCAAAAAACTCCCCAAAAATCAACCCTCCAAATAGCTAGAGAATAGGAAACAAGGAAACAGTTCTTTTGTAAATGGGAAGGGGACCAAGAGATGGAGGGAGAGAGGGGAAAGGCAAGGTTAAGAAAGTACATAAAAAGAATTAAGATACGTGGTATATATCTATACCAACTCTCTACAGTAAATGTAATTAATCATTATGTACTACAAACATGTACTAATAAAAATAGAAATTTTAAAAAATATACTTGTACCATGAATCTTTAAAATTTGTGTACCCTTATAGAGCAGCAAATTTCACTGGCTCCAAAAACTTTCACTGTTTCTTAAAATTTGTAAGTTGAAAAACACTGATTCTTGTAAGGCAGAAAAATTACAATTTAATTCGGCATTATTAGTGTGATGTTTTATTTTGTTTTATAGTACTGGCATTGAACCTAGGGATGATCTACCATTAAACTACATTACCAGTCCTTTTTATTTTTTATTTTATTTTATTTTTTTTTGAGACAGGGTCTCACTTTATAGTTCAGGCTGGCCCTGAGCTCACTATGGTGCCCAGGCAAGCCGCCGCGAACTCAGCAATCCTCCTGTCTCTGCCTCCCGAGTGCTGGGATGACAGGCGTGAGCCACCACACCCGGCATTGTGGTATGCGGTGTTGATTGTTGGTGGGCGTGTCTCCAAGCCCAGCATTGTATGTGGTTACCGGGGATCGAACTCAGGACCTTGCGCTTGCAAGGCAGGTGCCAGAACCACTGAGCTAACCCTCCGGCCCAGTCCTTTTTATTTTGACACAGGGTTTTGTTAAGTTGTCCAGACTGGTCTTGAATCTCCCTGCCTCAGCTTCATGAATAGCTAGGACTATAGGTATGCCCAGCAATGTGGTTTGTTTTACTTCAGTGATAAAATAAATGAAAAATTCAGTCCCCAGCACCAAGAGATGATGACAAAATGAATGAATAAACAATTAAAGTGCTGTATTTTAAACATTCTACTTGACAATGGCTATATGTGAGTGCATAGAAACTATCATACTTCACCAGGCTGCAGAAGAGATGGTTGACATTTTGAGGTTTTAACATAAAATAGGCTGAGAAACATGGGTTTGGATCATTCTGGCCGTACCCATCAGGCTGAGGGAGTAAAAGCGCAATGGCTAGCACAGCCTTGTAGGAGCTTAGCCAGAGGTTCCCTGAGGGTCTACTCTTTGAAGAAACTGGATTTGCTGTAAAGCTCACCTGGAGGACAATGTGGAGCCTGGTGAGGGCTGGTTGCTCTCTGAGGCCCTGTTTCCAGGGGAACTATGATCACTGTCACCATGGTTGCTCCAGTGATTGGCTTCTTCCTCAAACTCCTGCCCGGACATGATCCTTTCAATCTCCTCTTCTGATATCTTTGGCAAAGAATTAACACATGTTAGATTGGGTCGTCAGGACACACTGTTCCTTTTTCAGTCTCACAAGATTGCCAGCACTCTCTAAAGAGTTCCAGATACCCTCTCCAACACCCCATACTACAAGTCTCTTCCTAATCTTATGAGAGTTTGCTCATCTGTCAGCACTGTGGTCCATCATGGCCTTCCCCTTGCCCATTTACCCCACCCACTCTCATGCCACAGGGTCTGCATGACACTCAGTACTCCTATCTGTCCTTGAGTCTATGCAATGACAATCTCCTATTTGCACTTTAAGGCCCAATCAAATATCATCTTTATGAAACTTTGAGCCAGATGCGATGCTACACACTTGTGATAGTAGTACATGGAAGACTGAGGCCATAAATTCCAACCAGCCTGGACTATCTACTGAGTTCAAGGCCAACCTGAACACAGCAAGACCTCATCTTAAAACAAAACAAAACAAAAACCCAGGAGTGGTGGCTCACACCTGTAATCCGAGAACTCGGGAGGCAGAGGCAGGAGAACTACCTTGAGTTTGAGGCTAGTCTGGGCTACCTAGTGAATTCAGGGCCAGCCTGAACTACAAAGCGAGACCCTGTCTAAAAAAACAAAACAAAAAACACACACAAAAAAACTAGAACAACAACAACAACAACAAAAATCCCTACCACCACCACAAAATTTTAGGTCCTTCTTCTATCTGCTCATAACTCTTTGCAGTATGGGAGAGGTGGAACAGTACAGTGTGTTATCTAAATTCTGGAGTCAAAGCACTTTTGTTCAAATCCATTTCTACCTGTACAATCCCAAGTAGGTCAGTAAACTACAGAATCTAAATTCTTTCATTTGTATGGAAAAGAGAGTAATTCAATGAGTTAATATGTATGAAATATTTAGAAAAGGACCTGGCACACATAAACAAATATGAAAGGGCTAGTCCTGTATTTTGTCTGTTTTGTTGTTTTCTGAGATAGGGTTTCTATGCTGCATAGGTATGTTTTGAACTCTTGGGTTTATATCAAATCCCCCTGACTCAGCCTTCCAAGTAACTGGGACTATAGGTATGTGCCAATTCCTAGTACTGCAAATTAATTAGAAGCGGCATTGTTATTTTAATGGATTTGGGCAAGGTATCATATAAATATTCTCTACAAGATCAAAGACCATGACAGGATTTAGAAAAGAGGAAGTACTAACTAAACATGTGTTGAATAAACGAATCTTTATTAAATACCAGCCACATAACATCATATGACTGTTTTTTCAAGTAAGGACATCTCTAAGCCTTTCTAAATGAACTAACTTTGCACAGGTCACACTGTGTGCCCATGTCTAGGGAGGAGTTTGAGGAAGGGGCCAAAGTATGCAGTAGCTGCTACTACACAAAGACTGAATAAGTTTCTCTAAAGTCTCTAACCTAGAGTTGAGGCTTAACTGACTACCCTAACATACAGAAGGAGAGGGACTGCTGAGGACTGGATAAGTACTTTTGTACTGCTCCTGCAGAACTCCAGAGGACTCAGTGTGTCTGGCTCAAACCTGACCCAGCAGCTGCTAAGGGAACCTAGGCTGCCCAGGTCACAGATACAGAAGCATTTAGAATTGGAAGCCAGCTAACACATAGTGCTTGGGAGGCTAACAATGTACTCACTAGGTAATGTTAACTGAGTAGTTAGTTTCTTGTTTCTTTTGAGACACGGTCTCACTTTTGTAGTTCAGGCTGGCCCTGAGCTCACTATGTAGCCCAGGCAAGCCTTGAACTCAGCAATCCTCCTGCCTCTGCCTCTTGAGTACTGGGATCACAGGCTTGAGTCACCAAACCCACCATTGTTGTATATGGCTACTGGGGATCGAACCAGGGACCTTGCACTTGCTAGGCAGGCACTGGAACCACTGAGCTAAATCTCCGGCCCTGAGTGGTTAGTTTTAAACGGCTTAGATTACATACTAAATTGAAAATAGCCAGGCCTGACTGGCAAGCAAAAAAGCCCTGAGTTCAATTCCTAGTACTGCAAATTAATTAATTAATTTTTAAAAAATAAATTGGAAGTACTGTTTTTTTTAAAAGTCACATATACCTTTAAAAAAAAAAGCAAGAGCAAAATAAAACTCCATCTTTTTTGTTAGCAGTCCTCAGAAATATGAAATTGTTTGCAGTCTCAGTGATGGTGGTGAGAGCTGGATCAGATATTGGAAGCATGAAGGATTCAGGCTGGGGGACAGGGCCATTCAACAGACTCCAGCTACGAGCCACACCCAGCTTTCCCTACAAGTCCCTTGGGACACTGGGTAGTTGCCAGTGCATTAATAGAACAAAACATGTTGCTAGTGCTAATCTGGGTTCAAATTTCCTGTCACACCCTGCTGGGGACTTTACTGGACATGTCACTTAAACTCTCTTAGGCCTTTGCACCCACATCTGTAAAATGGGAAACAAAATTACCTCCTTTGTAATCTCAGCACTCAGGAGGCTGAAGCAGGAGGATGGCTGTGAATTCAAGGCCAGACTGGGCTACACAGTGAGTTCAAAATAAAATAAATGAATTTTAAAAATAAAACTAAGTAGGACTGGAGATTTGGCTCAGTGGTTCCAGCACCTGCCTCGCAAGCGCAAGGTCCCTGGTTCAATCCCCAGTAACCACATACAACAATACTGGGTGTGGTATGCCCACTGGCAATCAGTACCTCATACCACAGATGCCGGGCTTGGTGGTTCAAGCCTGTAATCCCAGCACTTGGGAGGCGGAGGCAGGAAGATTGCTGAGTTCAAGGCTTGCCTGGGCTACATAGTGAGCTCAGGGCCAGCCTGAACTACAAAGCGAGACCCTGTCTCAAAAAAAAACTAAGTAAAATACACACACTCTGATTGAGTATATTGTTGACCAAGCTCATGTGATAGGACATCTCCTGTACATCATCAGTATTTTTTTTCTGACTTATGTCTTTCCTTCATTTGTACACATTTAATTGGCGAAATCCTATCATTTAGCCTAATTATTTACCATTTCTTGAATCTATGCCTACCTCTCAAACTGCACTGTCACTGCCTCACTTTAAACTATTACCTATATCTCTTGGACTGAACTTCTCCAAAACTCCTGTATCTGTTGTTTTTTTCCCCCTCTTTGTTTCACTCTTTACAAATCATTTCCACTGCTAGAATAATTTTTATAAAATGCAAATCTGAGTATGGCCCTCTCCCTACTTAAGTTTTTTGATGGTTGCCTTTCCGTATGCAACCCAAAACTCTTAAGGCATAGTGCTTGTTCCCTACTGTGCTGAGGGATTCAGTTAACAGGTCATAAATAGATCAATTCCCTATCTTCTTAAGTCCTGCTGGCAAATGAGAACAAGCAGTGTAGGCTGGCCCCACAGAGGCTTAGCTTAGCCAGACACAGTAATGCATGCTTTAATCCAGCTACGCGGGAACATAAAACAGTAAAATACAAAATTCAAGGCCAGACTGCCAGCTTAGAAAGATCCTATCTCACAAACAAAACAAAAGAAAACAGCCAGGGATGTACCTCAGTAGTATAGCACTTGCCTAGTGCTAGGGATGAATCTTAGTGGCATTGTGTCTGCCTGGCAAGCACAAGGTCTTGAGTTCAATCCCCAGTGCCACACACAAATAAAATGTAAAATGTTAAGTACAAAAAGCACTTGCCTAGCACACACAAGGCCCTGGGTTCAATCCCCAGCACTTAAAAAAAAAAAGGCTTTACATAGCAACTCGAGTTAAAGATAAAGTTCAGATAATTTATTCCAAATTCAAGGAATCTGTCTCATCTCTGTGCTTCAGTACACATGCTGAATGCACTAGCCTCACTGAACAAACTCCTCAGTCTTTGTCATCCTTCAAGATTCATTTTTGGGTCTCTACACAATCTATTCTGTTTTGCTAGGAAAAAGATATATAGCTTCCCATGCCGGGCGTGGTGGCTCACTCCTGTAATCCCAGCACTCGGGAGGCAGAGACAGGTGGATTGCTGAGTTCGAGGCTTTCCTGGGCTACATAGTGAGCTCAGAGCCAGCCTGAACTACAAAGCGAGACCCTGTCTCAAAAAAAAAAAATATATATAGCTTCCCATCCCCTCCCAACACAGCTAATTCTTCCTTGTTCAATACTCAGTTCTGAGTATTTCTTTCTGAAGGAAGCCTCCCTGAATGTCTCCAGTTCTTGATTCTGGGTCTGGTCCAAAAGAAATAAAAGCTCCTTGCTCTGTCCTCTTAGGGCAAGCTCTGTTACCTTCACTATAGTACCATACCTGTTTATGTATCTATCTTTCCCACTGGACAGAGGTCACAGTATAGAGCCTGTTAGAGCAGGAGCTTAGCAAATACTTATTTGATTGAGTCAGGTATTATTAGTAGCATTCTACCAATAAAATAATGAACTTTCTATTGATATATCCTTAGAAGAAATGAACAATAAAGTAGTTTTACTGATTTCTGCCAGATGAAATTCTCTATGGTTTTTTACTTTTTATTTTTTTATTTTTTGAGACAGAGTCTCGCTTTGCAGTTCAGGCTGGCCCTGAGCTCACTATGTAGCCCAGGCAAAAACTCTGGCTATTGGATTCAATGCCTGTGAAATACTTAGAAAGGGCTGAGGGATCATAAGAAAAGCTTTAATTACTAGTTTCTGTGTTGGAGATTTTCACATCTGAGCTGTAAAAGCAGTTTTCCAGGAAGGACAACAAAAGTGGGTTCTCCAGCAAGAGATCAAAGACTTGAGGTGAGGAGACCCATAACGTCTGGGACCTTCAGTTTCCAGGGTAGACGGAAAACTCACCTGGACTGGCCCGATGCTCTTATTCCGGCCTCCAGGCATGCCATCTTCTCTGATAGCTGGAAGAAACATAAGATAACATATTAAGATAACATAATAAGCATAATGAAGAAACATAAGAAACTCAGAAGTCTAGGCACAAAAAGAGAATTTAATGGTCCAGTCTTTGGTAGTAATTGGGGAAGCTGAGATTAGGACCCAAGTCTTTCCGGACCCACAGCACACTCTGTTACTGCAGGCTTCTCACTGGCAGCAAGTGCTCTGGGGCCTCAGGATCCCAGGTACATATGACACAGAACCCATGCAATACGGTCAACAAGGTGACAGAACTTCACAAGACCCTTCATACTTCCATCTGCAAAATGAGGAACACAGTCTGCTTTATAGGCCTGCTGTGAATTTGTAGTCAAAAGCATAGATGACTTATATTAAGCTACCCATATACTGGCTATTATCTGGTAGCACTCTTTCACATTCTGTTTCAATCCTACATTGAATAAGAAAACTAGCATATAGGGGAATGGGAAAAAAAATGAGAATCAAGATGTGTCATGTACAAACCCTCAATGTTGAATGTGATCATAATGCACATACAAAATGTACCAATAAAATCAATTTTTTTGAGACAGGGTCTCGCTTTGTAGTTCAGGCTGGCCCTGAGCTCACTATGTAGCCCAGGCAAGCCTCGAACTCAGAAATCCTCCTGCCTCTGCCTCCCGAGTGCTGGGGTTACAGACATGAGCCACCATGCCCAGCACTGTGGTATGTGGTATTGATTGCTGGTGGGCATGAGTCACCATGCCCAGCATTGTATGTAGTTACCGGGATCAAACTCAGGACCTTGCACTTGCAAGGCAGGCGCCGTCACTGGGCTAATTCTCCAGCCCAATAAAATCAATTTTTAAAAAACTAGCATATGATGGACATGTACTACATGTTGGGTACTATTATTCTGGGTAAATCTCAAGAGGAAAGTATTAGTACCATTCCCATTGAAGATCTAAACCTAAGGCTCAGAAAAATAAAATACTTTGCTTAAAGAGACAAAAAATAAACACAAAATCGGGATTGGTGGCAAAGAAACAGACCTGTGGATCAGTGGAATAGATTAGAAGATACAGGAACAACTCCAGATACACTAAGCCACCTCATCTTTGACAAAGGAGCCAAACATCCTCAATGGAGGAAAGATAGCTTCTTTTTTTTTTTTTTAGACAGGGTCTTGCTTTGTAGTTCAGGCTGGCCCTGAGGTCACTATGTAGCCCAGGCAAGCCGCTGTGAACTCAGCAATCCTCCTGTCTCTGCCTCCCAGAGTGCTGGGATGACAGGCGTGAGCCACCGTGCCCCAGCATTGTGGTATGTGGTATTGATTGCTGGTGGGCGTGTCACCACGCCCAGCATTCTATGTGGTTACGGGGGATCCAACTCAGGACCTTGCGCTTGCGAGGCAGGTGCCGGAACCACTGAGCTAAATCTCCGGCCCAAGATAGCTTCTTTAACAAATGTTGCTGGAAAAACTGGGCTTCAATCTGCTAAAGACTGAAGGTAGATCCATCTCTCTTACCATGTACTAAACTAAAATCAAAGTGTATTAGAAATCTAAATATTAAAACAGAAACTCTAAACCTGCTGCAAAAAAGGTTAGGTAAAACTCTTGGAGACATTGGCTTAGGGAAAGACTTTATGAACAAAACCTCTATAGCATGAGAATTAGCAGAAGAAATCAACAATGAGATCTCATTTTATTAAAAAGCTTCTGCACAGCAAAAGAAACCACCAGCAGGGCAAAAAGGGCAACCAACAATATGGGCAAAAAATCTTTACCAGTAGTTCCTCAGACAAAGGGCTACTATCTAGAATATATAAAGAGCTGAAAAAAATCAGTCCCCTCAAATTTAAAGACCCAATTAAAAAATGGGCATCTGAAATGAACAGACACTTTTCAGAGGAAGATGTAAAAGCAGCTAAGAAGCACATGAAGAAATGCTCAAGGTCACTGGCCTTTCGAGAGATGCAGATGAAAACAACACTGAGATTTCATCTCATTCCACAAAGAATAACTGCTATCTCGAAATTAGCCAGCAACAAACGCTGGAGAGGTTGCGAAGAAAAAGGGGCTCTTCCCCACTGTTGGTGGGAATGTAGACTGGTACAACCATTATGGAGATCAGTGTGGAGATTCCTCAAAAAACTAGTATTAGAGGTCCCATTTGACCCTGCTATTCCCCTGCGGGGGATATACACAAAAGAATTACAAGATTCATATCACAACAATGTATGTGCACCTATGTTTATAGCAGCTCAGTTTGTGATAGCTAAATCTTGGAAAGAACCCAAATGTCCATCAATTCTAGACTGGATAAAGAGATTGTGTTTTTTTAAATGGAGTATTACTCTGCCATAACAAATGATGAGACTGAATCATTTAAACTCAAATGGACATACTTTCAGGACATACTCATAAGTGAAATAAATAGGTCACAGATGTGTAAATATTGTGTCTTCTCTCTGGTATGAGAAACTGAAGTTGTAAATGTGTTCTAGAATGCATGATTGATATTGTGAAATAGTAAATATTCAAAGGGAAATGGGGTTTAGGGGTAAATAATGAGGAAAAAATTGATGGTAAAAAAAAAGGAAACAAAGCTTGTATATATCATGGTGGAGGGTGGTACGGTGGGGAAGGGAAGGGGAAAAATGAGAAGAAAAAGTCAGGATTTGTTCTCAGATTATAAAACTAAGATCAGCTTTCCTTCCTTCACCTATACTTCCCAAATTGTGTATAAGTACTACTCGAGAAATACTCATTATGTCAGTTAATGAATCAACTCTTATTTATGTATTAATTCTAGTGCGGAGGAACAGCCATGCAGAAGGTTACTCAGGGAACAGACTGCACTGAGATTTCTTTCTTTCTTTTTTAATTGAGACAGGGTCTCACTTAGTATTTCAGGCTGGCCCTGAGCTCACTATGTAGCCCAGCAAGCCTCGAACTCAGCAATCCTCCTGCCTCTGCCTCTGGAGTGCTGGAATTACAGGTGTGAGCCACCATGCCCAACACTGTGGTATGTGGTTACCAGAGATCAAACCAGGGACCTTGTGCTTTCTAGGCAGGGGCTGGAACCACTGAGCTAAATCTCTGGTCCAATGAGATTTCAACCTAGCTGTGCCAAGCACCTTTCTGGCAGTGATCTCACTAACATAAGCAAGTGGCTTCTGGGTACAGCATTCCAGGAGTAGTTCTGCCATACTTTATTCAAACTAAGAGAAGGGCACCTACTATGGCTCTTCAATCTGCTCAAAAGCAGCCAAATACTTTTTTGCTCTGCAACTCACATGCCTACCATTCTTTATCTGCTTGGTCCTGGATAGACAACCAAACACAGAAACCAAAAACATGAGAAAGATGCAAAACTGACTACTTAAAACTCCTGTTCCCAGTACTTGAGACACTGAGGCTGCAGGATCGCTGCAAGTACAAAGTTAGCATGGGCTACATAATGAGTTCAAATTTAGCCTAAACTGCATAATGAGACTGTCTCCAAAAACCAAACAAACAAAACTGTTCTCCAAAACATGTGTCATCATATCCAATTCTTTATTAGTAAATAATAAAGGCTTCTTATTAGAAGGCTTATTAGTAAATGTTTGTAATATATAATGATTATATTCCTTGTAGGGAGTTAGTACATGTCCATAACACATCTTAATTCTTTCTTACCCCCTTCTTCCATCTCACGTCCCTCCCTCTATCTCTTGGTTCCCTTCTCTATTACAAAAATTCTATCTCTTCTTATAACGGTTAAGGTTGGTTTTTTTTTTTTTTTTTTTCCTGAGACAGGGTCTCACTTTGTAGTCCAGGCTGGCCCTGAGCTCACTACGTAGCCCAGGCAAGCCTCCGAACTCAGCAATCCTCCTGTCTCTGCCTCCCGAGTGCTGGGATTACAGGCGTGAGCCACCATGCCTGGCACTGTGGTATGTGGTATTGATTGCTGGTGGGCGTGAGTCACCACGCCCAACATTGTATGTGGTTACCCGGGATCAAACTCAGGACCTTGCGCTTGCGAGGCAAGCTCCAGAACCACTGAGCTAAATTTCAGGCTATGGTTAAGTTTTTTATAAGGAAGAACTGTTGTCCAAGTTGTTCCAACTTTGGGCACTGAAAGTTCTTCCAGGGGTTCTTTCAATACGCTTCCTTCTAAAAATGAATGAATGAAAGAACGAACAGCATGGGGACTGAATTCAGAGCTTTAGTATATCCAGCTCCCACCTTCTTTGATTGTATTTTCAGCCAGGACCTCACTAAGTGGTCCAGCCTCGCCTTGAACTTCTGGTCCTATTAGCCTCAGCATCCTGAGAAACTGGGATCGTAAGTATGGGTCACTGTGCTGGCTTCCATGCTCATTTATTTTTGCTGTCCCTCCTAGAACCCATCAGTTCTCCATGGAGTCCTGAGTCCTTTAATTGATGTTTACAAGCCAAGATGTCAGTGCTAGATGCAGTCATTGCTGCTGAGGTCTTATCACTTCTAGCCCCTCACAATGGCTAGCACTTAGAAATACATATATGTGTACTGACACACGTACCCCACACATTTACCTAAACATGAACCCACACTAACACTGATTTCAGTTCAATAGTTAAAAGTTTCATTCTAGCCTTTCCCTTTCCTGATTTTTAACTTTTTCCCTGATGTGTAAAACCTGACTGATTATTTATAATACATTTATTTGCTTATTCAACCACAGTATGCATTTAAAATAGGGACAGAATTTCCAACATATAACCTTGAAACAAATTTTACAAAGTAGAGTGCTTTGTTTATTTGCAATTCTTTTTGTCTTTACCCTTATAATATACAGTCAAAACACTGTTTTCCAAGGTCAGCTCCTTTCTTTCCTGTTCCCTGCAGTGTGATGTGACTCACTGTAACACCAGTTAGTCAACTGTCGTAGCATGCATTCCATCTCTCTGTCCCCTGCCTCCTCCTACCACATCTTGGTTGATTAAAAAAGCAATTTTACATACAGTAAAATTCATTTTTTATTGTGTATAGCTCTATAGATTTTGGGAAATGCACAAATTTACATGTTGGCTACTACAGCTCAGTACAAAATATTTCTCAACGCCCCCCCCCACATTCTCATGGCAATTGCAATTTTAATCATGCTTTTCCAGCACCAACCAGAAGGTGGTGGGGTTTCTCTCTGAAGGCAGCCTTCGCTAGGCACTCAGCCCACCTCCTGTGATGGCCCACCTTTGCCCCTCAGACCTTCTGGCTATGGTTAGAGGAATCAGTAGGTTAAGTTTCTTCTCTAAAACAAGTGAGTTTGGCTGGAACCCTCAAAATCTCACACTCCAACTGAATAAGAAGCAGACTCCTCAGAGAAAGCACTTAAGGCATCTCACAACTATGCTTTGTACAAAATACTCAGTGAGGGCAACAGAGAGAGAGGACAAAGGAGGGGACAAGGAAAAATCAGGGTGAGGGAGAGAGACAACCACAGACTCTTTTCAAGGCAGTCTGGTTTCCTATTTGAGGCTAGGAAAGATTTCTGTAGGAGGAAAGTGACAGTAGGGAAGGGAAAGGACGCAGAGTACAGCAGAAACCTAAGCACAGGCAGAATGACTAATGCAGCCTTGACACTGTTCCGGTGGAAGAGAAGTGAGAAAGGAGCAGAGGACAAACCTGGTAGCTGCTCAAAAGCAAAGGCATTTTTTAGTATGCAGTTAATACAGGGCACTCTGACATACAAATAGCAGTGCCTCAAGGCAGACATGTGAAGCAGTATAAGCTCTGCTTGATTACTAACAAATTATGATTTTTTTTTTTTGAGACAGGGTCTCGCTTTGTAGTTCAGGCTGGCCCTGAGCTCACTACGTAGCCCAGGCAAGCCTGGAACTCAGCAATCCTCCTGTCTCTGCCTCC
This sequence comes from Thryonomys swinderianus, assembly GCA_004025085.1. Classification (NCBI taxonomy): domain Eukaryota; kingdom Metazoa; phylum Chordata; class Mammalia; order Rodentia; family Thryonomyidae; genus Thryonomys; species Thryonomys swinderianus. Next base: position 61,522 of record PVIC010001158.1, read on the forward strand.
CGAGTGCTGGGATTACAGGTGTGAGCCACCACGCCCGGCACTGTGGTATGTGGTATTGATTGCTGGTGGGTGTGAGTCTCCACGCCCAGCATTGTATGTGGTTACCGGGGATCGAACTCAGGACCTTGCGCTTGCAAGGCAGGCGCCAGAACCACTGAGCTAATCCTCCAGCCCACACATTATGATTTTAAAAATATTGTCATCATAGCTACCCCTAAGCTAACTACCAGCAAGTGACTTGACTTCCCCATACTGCATTTGTAAGCTGGCAATATAGTCAATAGCAAGTTTATTGTATGTATTCAATGGTATAATGTACAGTAAGAATGTAAGAGTTTCTGACATATGTAAGTGCTCAATAAATATTTGTATCATAAAATATTACAAACCACTTACATTTATCTAAATGCCCTCCATACTTATTTTTATCATAATGGGCAAGTTTCTCTTTTCCTTTTTTTAAAATAATGGGTGAGTTTTTAAAAGATCCTTTTCATCCTTCACACTGTAAAACCACCCTAAAGTACTCTGTAAGTATAATGCTACAGGAATTAGTTTGAATAGTTTACAAATCTAACTTCCCAGCCTTGCATGCTGTTGCTATGAATCCCAATACTTAGCTGTGTATTTTGTGCATGTTATCATTTTCAGCCCCCAGGGAACTATGAAAAGTAAGTAATATCATACTGTTTTTAAAGGTTAAGATTACTGAGTGTCAGGGCCGGAGAGTTAGCTCAGTGGTTCCGGCGCCTGCCTCGCAAGCGCAAGGTCCTGAGTTCGATCCCTGGTAACCACATATAATGCTCGGCGTGGAGACTCACACCCACCAACAGTCAACACCACATACCACAATGCCAGGCATGGTGGCTCACGCCTGTAATCCCAGCACTCGGGAGGCAGAGACAGGAGGATTGCTGAGTTCGCGGCGGCTTGCCTGGGCACCATAGTGAGCTCAGGGCCAGCCTGAACTACAAAGCGAGACCCTGTCTCAAAAAAAAAAAAAAAGATTACTGAGTGTCAGGGACATAAAAAAACTTCCCAAGGACACAGAGCAGTCTCCCTGCCTCTAGATCCTCTTTTCTTTCTACCAAAGGATGCTGCTATACCTCCCATTCTCCAAGGAAGAGAGCACAGATTCTGGCACTAGCAGCTCTTTCTTCCATGTTGTAGCTCTCTGTCAGGGTGATTCTACCTCCATGCAGCAGTTCCACAAACTTCAATTTGCAGGCAGGACTTTTCATCCCAGTTCCAATTCTACACGTTGACCCTCCTGGCAGCAATCTCTGTCTGGAAGTACCTCAACTTAGTACCCCAAGGTCAGCACTATGCCTTTCACTGCTCCATAGATGTTTCCCCTGCCTGTCATTTCTCTTAAACCCTCAACTGCAATCTCTAGTACTGCTCAAAACTCAGTGTGGCATCAACTGCATCAGGTGAGTTTCTTCCACACCTCCTGCCCACACCATTTTATTCTCTTTTCCCTCCTCCAGATCCTCCACACCTTCCTTCTGGTTCTTCTAAAAACTTCCAAAATGGGTCAGGTATGGTAGTACATAACTGTAATCCCAGTGCTGAGGAAGCTGAGATAGCAGGATCACCATGAGTTCAAGGTCAGCCTGGACTACAGAGACCTTATCTCAAAAAAACAAAAAACAGGGGCTGGGATTTAGCTCAGTGGTTCCAGCATCTGCCTTGCAAGTACAAGGTCCCAAATTCAATCCTGGGTAACCACATACCACAGTGCCAAGCGCAGTGACTCACGCCTGTAATCCCAGTACTCAGGAGGCAGAGGCAGAAGAATTACTGTGAGTTTAAGGCTAGTCTGTGCTACATAAGGAGCTCAGGGCCAGCCTGGACTACAAAGCAAGACTCTGTCTCAAAAAACAAACAAAAAAACCCAAACTTCTGAGGTGGTTTTTCTGCAACCCCTAACCCAATCCAACCTTCAAAGCTTCCCTTCACACTACCACATCAGTTTATGTTATTGCAGGCTAATGGCTCTCAGAAAACTCCCCCAAACCTGCATGCCCATGTTTATTGTAGCATAATTCACAATAGGCAAGACATGGAACAAGCTCAGGTACCCCTCAACAGATGACTGGAAAAAGAATATGTGGTATAAATACACAGTGGAATATTATTCAGCTGTAAAGAATGAAATCATGCCATTTTCAGGAAAATACATAGAACTGGAGATCATTATGTTAAGTGAAATAAGTCAGATTCAGGAAGACAAATATTGTATGTTTTCCCTAATATGCAGAATCCCAAACCCAAAAGCATGAAAGTAGAAGGTAGACTATTATTAGAAAAGAAGAAGGTAGTGGTAGTGTAAAGGAAGGTAAGAGAGGAGTGGATACAATCAAAATGTTATATGCATGTATGAAAGTAACAATGTTTTTTAAAAAAAGTTCCCCAACGAATCCCAAACTCTTTGTGAACCTGGGCACAGATTTTTAAAAATACCCCCAGAGTATGCCACAGTTCTAGTGAACAAAATGACATTATTCAGAGAATTTTCTGCCTTTTCACCTAAAATTTCTACTTCCTACTATCATCCCTTTAAAAATTGGTGGAGTATATTAATCCCAGTCAGGACCTAACTGTTGTTCTTTGTTTTATTTTGTTTTCCAGTACCAGGAATCAAACTCAGGAGCTTGCATTTAACAGGGAGATGTGGTGTCACTGAGCTATACAGCCCTGGCCCTTAGGACCTGATTATTGTCACACAGGGCTTGTGCATTCACTTCACCAAAATTCTTTTTCCCCACTTAGACTGGGTTATGAGCACATGGTATGAGGCCCGGAGCATAGTGCCATCTTCAGAACTAAGTAACTCCAAAGCACAGCAACTGATGCTAGGGTGGGTGAAAAGAGCCTTGAGGACCACTCACCCTTCCGGTTCATCCCCATCTGGAGGCATTTGAGTAGGCGGCAATACTGACACCTGTTCCTCTGCTTCCGAGACATGACACAGTTCTTGTCACGACTGCACCGATATACCCGTTTGTTGCAAATGCTCCGCTTGAAAAACCCTTTGCAGCCCTCACAGGAGATGATTCCATAGTGCAAGCCTGTGGCACGGTCCCCACAAATCAGACAGGTTCGTTGTTCACCCCGATCATCTGGAACAGAAACTGAACATGTTCAAGTTAGAGCACAGTGGAATAAAATAAGCAGTGCTGCTCTGGGGAGCAAGAACACCACCATCTTCAGGCTAACTGGTAACAGCAGGCATTTCTGGAACCTGTACCCTAGGAAAAGACCCCTGTATCTACCTGCAGATACAAAAATTATCTTAAAAATAAATAAGCAAACACATACCTTCCCCTGGTTTTTCTCTCACTTGGAGCAGTATCCAAGAGAGAAACATAGGAAATATTTGACCCCTCTCTCTCATCCACAACATATTGATGCTACCTTGTACGAAGGCAGTGGATTACTGACAATATACAAGCACTAAGTACATGGTATACTCTATATCCAATAAATTGTAGCTGGAATTATTAGCAAATGAAGAAATTTAAACCGTACCCAGCTAAGCTAGCCAGTAAGCCAGACATCAATATTTATTAAGCAAGTATTTTACTCTGGGCACTCTTTTAAGGCATGAGTATATCTGTGACTATAAGTCTGTGGCAGGGCTGGAAATGAACAGTGGTAGAATGCATGTCTAACATGCATAAGGCCCTATCTTACATCCTCAGTACTGCAGAGGGAGGGAAGGATGTCAGGCCAACTGGCAGGCTGGGAGTCCATCGCTAGTAAATCTTACATTTGAGCACAACCTCTCTATTCTATTAGGTGCAGGCCCTGTGCTAGGATGTACGTAAAGCAGCATGATCCTCAGTCAATGAACCCACTGACTAGCAACAAGCAAGCTAGTCATGGAGGAGATTCAGGCTTGAATATAGCTTTCCTTTTCCTTCAAATTACACTTACTCAGTACTATGTAATTGCCAAAGAATAGGAACGTGACCAAAAAATCACTGAGGCCCTGCCAGCAAGTATAAAAATTTATAGGAAGGGCCGGAGGGTTAGCTCAGTGGTTCCGGTGCCTGCCTCGCAAGCGCAAGGTCCTGAGTTGGATCCCCGGTAACCACATATAATGCTGGGCGCAGAGACACGCCCACCAACAATCAACACCGCATACCACAATGCCAGACGTGGTGGCTCACGCCTGTAATCCCAGCACTCGGGAGGCAGAGACAGGAGGATTGCTGAGTTTGCGGCAGCTTGCCTGGGCACCATAGTGAGCTCAGGGCCAGCCTGAACTACAAAGCAAGACCCTGTCTCAAAAAGCAAAAAAAAAAAAAATTTATAGGAAAACTTGATCAGAGGCTAAGGCAGGAAACCAGAGATAGGAACCTTTTCCTGAATAAGAAGCAAAGTGTAATGGCTGAAAACTTTTAATTATCTTAACAGGTCCACACTCAATTTGATAATGGCATTCTGGTAAAGAAAAGCTGTTAAAGCCAAGTATGATGGCTCATACCTGTAATCCCAACACTCGGGAGGCAGAGGCAGGAGGATTGCTGAGTTCAAGGCTTGCCTGAGCTACCTACATAGAATTCAGGGCCACCTGAACTACAAAAGTGAGACCCTCCCTGTCTTAAAAAAAAAAAAAAAAGCTATTAAAGGGAATATTAAAGGAAGGCCATGATCAGCACATCTAGGTGGACAAGCTGGGGAACTACTTTTGAGCCTTTCTTTTATCACTGAGGAAATGATGATAACTGTACTCACCTATTGAGTTTTGAGGATTCCATGAGTCAATGAAAGTAAAGCCTACCTGGCTGTGGTAGATACTTGGTAAAATCCTATCACTGAATAAAGGAAGGTGTGCTCCTTAGAAATAATGGTTCCTTTTAACTATTTTAAGTCTGTTCTAGTCAGGTCCTAGTACTTTTTTTTTTTTTTTTTTTTTTTTTGGAGACAGGGTATCGCTTTTTTTAGTTCAGGCTGGCCCTGAGCTCATTATGTAGCCCAGGCAAATCTCGAACTCATCAATCCTCCTGCCTCTGCCTCCCAAGTGCTGGGAGTACAGGAGTGAGCCACCACACCTTGTACTGTGGTGTGTGGTACTGACTGCTGGTGGGTGTGAGTCACCACGCCTAGTATTGCTGTATGTGGTTACCAGGGATCCTGCACTTGCTAGGCAAGCGCCAGAACCAATGAGCTAAATCCTGGCTCAGTTTTTGTTTTTTTAAACAACATTGGTCTGTGTCATAGACCATGGATTAATTCATAAAAGAGATTCTCAAAGGCATGAAAGAAAGGCACTGTCCAGGTCAGTCTTGTGTCCTTTAAGAAAGTATTTGGAAAAATAGTAGTAACAGGGTCAAGCTATTGTTAAGCACTTAGGTGCCAAGCTCTGGCCAAATACTTAAAACAATTATGCTGAATCACAAAAAAAAAATCTCCCTTATGGTGGTATCACTCTCTAATAAGTCACCTGCTATTAAGGGAGGGAGCTAAGGTTGGAGCCCTGAAGTCTACATTCCTGTCACATTCCTTGGCCACAGCAAGACAAATCCATTCATTCTACAGGCAGGTGAGTCAGGCCTTTCCCTCTCAACTATTCAACTACTCACCCACCCACTCAACCCAAAAAGCCAAGGTCTCCCTTTGTAAATGAACAAACTGATGAAGGAAAATGCCTCTAATGGTACCTGGTCAGATAAGAGACGTACATTTCCGGACCTTCTATTCTTGCAAAGGACTTGAAGGGTATTTAAAGCATGTTTATATTCATTATCTCATTTGTACCAGGTCAAGGTAAGGATTATTTTTATCATATAGATAAGGCAGTGACCACTGACTGTGCAGCACGCATGAAGTTTTCACGTGCACCACAGGAACTGTGAGTTATTATCACTCCATATTACTGAAACTGCAATCTTAAGATTTAGAAAGGGTCTTTGAAATTACTTTGAAGGATACAACAGGCAAGAATTCTACCTAGGGTATTCTAAGACAAGGGTTGCCCCCCCACTTTTACTTGTACATCTCTACAAACTCAATAAGGCACCCCAGGCCTATTCATCTAGTTTTAGATAGGTCTAATGGTTCAAAAGCTTTCCTTTAAATTTACACCGAGCCAAACTTGAAATGAGCCAAACCCATTGCCTTGAGTAATATGCTCATGGTCAAAAACAAACAACCAAACAAAAAACCTCAAGCCCCGCCCCACAAACAAAAGCCTCCAAAACAATCAAAATTACAATATTAGTTCATATAAAAACCACTCAGAAAAAATAAAAAATGATTCAGAGCTTTAAAAATACTCATGAAGCATGCAACTGTGATTTTTTTCTCACTTTAAAAAAATTTTTTTTTTTTTTTGCTTTTTGGAAACAGGGTCTCGCTTTGTAGTTCAGGCTGGCCCTGAGCTCACTATGGTGCCCAGGCAAGCTGCCGCGAACTCAGCAATCCTCCCGTCTCTGCCTCCCGAGTGCTGGGATTACAGGCGTGAGCCACCGCGCCCAGCATTATATGTGGTAACCGGGGATCGAACTCAGGTCCTTGCGCTTGCGAGGCAGGCGCCGGAACCACTGAGCTAACCCTCCAGCCCACTTTTAAAATTTTTAATCATATAATATCAAATCTCTTCAAAGCATCCAGAACTGAATAGCTTATTTTTCATAATACAGTTTAAGAACAAATTAATTTATATCTTTTTGTAGCTATTAGCAGCAGAAAGCATATAAATTTTAACATTACTGAAAATCTGTGACATACACATTTAGTAAAGGGAAACTGGGAGCTCAAATAATTAAAGAAATTTAATTATTATATAGCCAGTCAGGATTGAATACAGTTTAGAATTCAAGATCTTCTAAGATGGTTATATTTCTGCACCACCCCCATCCTAGTTCACATCTGTTCACAGACATCTAAAATCTGAAATCTTTTTTACTGAATTCTTTATTGGTACATTTTATATACAGCTCACAATCACACTCAACATTTGGGGAATTTGTACCAGTATATGAAAATGAGTTAATTCTCATTTTTACCCATATCTCTACCTACCCTATAACTCCCCACCCCCTATATATATGCACTTTCTTTTTCTTTTCAAATCATATTTATTCTTTCCCCTCATTACTTTCCCCTACCACATTCCCTTTGAATATTTTCTATTTCATAAAATCTATCACACATTCTAGAACTTATCTACATCTACAGGTTCTCATACTAGAAAAAAGATAGATTAAAATCTGAAATCTTTACCATATGTACCATTTGACCCTGTCTTTCATATTCATTCTTGGGGAGCAGGTAAAGGCTAAACCCAAGGGCAGGACTTAACATTTGTCCTTGATTAATTTTATCTTTATATAATAAATTCTGCATGTTATTCTAGTCCACTGAATTATCTGTGGGCCTAGTTTCTGCTACCTTACATTTAAAATTAATTTCTTCTTTCCTTTTCTGTATGTCTAGTCAGTGTTACAAGATTTTCATCTTTAAATAGTGCTAAGCTGGGTATGGTTGATGCACACCTGTGATTCCACCATTGGAGGCTAAGGCCTGCCTGGGTGACAGAGGGAGATCCTATCTCAAAATAAAGAATTTAAGGGGCACAGGGGTGCTGAGGATGTAGCTCAGTGAGAGAGCCCTTTGTTTAATCTCCAGTACCAAAATAAGGGAAATGATAAAAAGCTGTAACTTTTGGGTAAACCCCTGAAGCCCTTTCTCCAATCTGATTTATCCATTAATATTCTGGAGATAATTATTTAACTAGATTTGTCTCTAGACGCAGTGTCTGTCCTATATTTCTATCTTATACATAAAATTATCATGAAGGACTATGTTAGATGCTTTGCTGAAATACCTGATCTGTGACAACTACTCCATTCCCTGATTAGTGAGCCTATCACAAAAGAAATGTTCACAACCATTTCTAATTCAATGCTCTTATTTATTAATTCAGGGTTCTCCATCTGTAATATCTTCCCTAATATGTAATCGCACTTCAAAGTTGAAACCAAAGCTCATAGCAACTGCAATTGATCAAGACCTAGGAATTTAAACATACCAGGAATTTGAATCTGTAGATGAGGTTGTTTGCTAGATACAGAAACATAAATGGGTAAATAATATAGGTAGAGAGAATGTACCCATTTACTAGAGAATGTTTGTCTTGAGCAGAAGTACCTGATGGGTTCAGGCTAAGAACTTTAAATACCAATTTCTATTAGTAGGAGTTAGAACTCCTTAGAAAAATGAGTGATACCAAGCATGAATCAGAATGTAACAAACAAGGTTAGCTTTCTTGTGCTGTCCTAACAATGAGATAATGTCAGAAAGATACAGGAGGCAACATAAAAAGCTTCCTACTAGCCAAAAGTGGGGCAATCTACACTTTAAAAAGAATACTAGTAGCAATGGATTAAGACATTTCAAATACAAAAATCATTGAGTTAATAATATTACAGAAGAAAAACCTTACTAGATCTTACTGGACATTCATTACCCTAAAAACTGATGAAATAGAAGAGAAAAATCAAACAGACTAGAAACTACTGGGATCTTCATCTCTTGTTGCTCTCTCTAAAAGTACTAGAAAGAGCTAGGCTTGGTGATACACGCCTGTAATCGCAACACATGGGAGAGAGGCAGGAGCATCACTGGGAGTTTGAGATCAACCTGGCCTCTACATAATGAGTTCACCCAGCCTGAAGTATGTAATAAGGCCTTGTCTTGAAAAACCACAACCAACAAGAGAAAATCACAACAACAAAAAAAATGTACTAGACAGGAGAAATGTAAAAACCAAGAAAAATTTTAAGAAACTTTACTAAACTTTAAACTTGAGAAAATTGGACTAGATGAATAAATACACACAGTAGTCAGGGGAGAGGTAGTGTTGTCATCAGGGGGTATGAAGGCAAAACTCACTGGAGACAAGGAGAGGAAAGAATCGGCCAAGGCACTGAGAATTTGCACTCTGGAATTAAACTTCTTGGGTTCAGATGTAGGCTTTGTCACTTTTTAGGTATATCTCTGTGAAAGTTTCTTAACCTGAAGGTACCTGAGGTTCTAGTCTATAAAGTGTGAATAATATCGCTTTTCTCCAAGAATTGCTGTGAGAAATCAATGAAATTATAAATCACACAATGCTTTTGCTTCCTTGTAGTCTGTATCACAAAGGAAGAGCTTTGCAAAGTGTAAGCACTGGACACTATCGTTCAAAAAGTATCTGCTCTTGTTTTTAACCTACAAACTTTTAAACATTAAATGAGTACTTAGGCTGGTGGCAGGAGAAGATAATGTCAGATTTCCAGAGGAAGGTGAATTCTGAAACATAATTATATTATATAGCAGTTAGACAAGTGAAAGCAGGGAGAAAGTATTGTCAGAACAAAAAAATGGCATACAATGTCTTAAATTTGGTACTAGAAACCTCTTTCCACTTGGGTATACTGTAAAAGAGCTATCATTCCTTTCTGAAAGAGCCAACAGAGTTTACTAAGCTTCAACAAAACTATCCAGAAAAGTTACACAGAGCTGGGCATAGTGGCACACTCTTTTTTTTTTTTTTTTTTTTTTTTGCTTTTTTGGAGACAGGGTCTTGCTTTGTAGCTCAGGCTGGCCCTGAGCTCACTATGGTGCCCAGGCAAGCCGCCGCGAACTCAGCAATCCTCCTGTCTCTGCCTCCCGAGTGCTGGGATTACAGGCGTGAGCCACCACGCCCAGCATTATATGTGGTAACCGGGGATCGAACTCAGGTCCCTGCGCTTGCAAGGCAGGCGCCGGAACCACTGAGCTAACCCTCCGGCCCGTGGCACACTCTTATAATCCTAGCACCCTGGGAGGCTGAAGCAGGAGGATCAAACATTCAAGTCCAGCTTGAGCAATGTAGGGACTCAGCAAAACCCTGTTTCAAAATTTAAAAATTTAAAAGGCTGGGGATATAGACCCTAAGTTTAAGCTCCACTACCATATATGTAATAGTAATAATAAACTAAATTATTAGAATGTTTGTTCTTTGTTATAATCTTCCAAACTTGCCATCCAATCTTAAGAACCTTAAAATTAGAAACTACTCTATTGTGAGTAACATGAACTATTATTTTAAATCATTTTTTCAAAATTCAAACTCCTGGGCCGGAGGGTTAGCTCAGTGGTTCCAGCGCCTGCCTCGCAAGCGCAAGGTCCTGAGTTCAATCCCCGGTAACCACATATAATGTTGGGTGTGGAGACACGCCCACCAACAATCAACACCGCATACCACAATGCCGGGACGTGGTGGCTCACGCCTGTAATCCCAGCACTCGGGAGGCAGAGACAAGAGGATTGCTGAGTTCGCAGCAGCTTGCCTGGGCACCATAGTGAGCTCAGGGCCAGCCTGAACTACAAAGCGAGACCCTGTCTCAAAAAGCAAAAAAAAAAAAAAAAAATTCAAACTCCTGGTAAGACAGATAAAAGATCCAGGTCAGTTACGGACCCTATAAACACACTGATTCTCAGAGGCAGAAGTGGCAAATTCAAAGGAAATAATGAACGTGATGACTAATGCAGATGCTGAGGTTAAAAACCATCTGAACCAGAGACAGGGCCTGAAAACTATCTTTTCAGAGCACCACTGGCAGGTGTCTGCTGAAATAAACAGATGTCTCTAACTCTACATTGTTCAGTGGGAACAAAAAAACAAATGAGAAGAAAGAGGTTTCTAAACAAAATCACTCAATCTGACCAGAATTTTACAAAACGTAGATTCTTGCTTAGTCACCTAGAAGATTAGTTTCAATCGTATTTTGTGTTCACATGGAGTCTCACTATGTGGCCCAGGCAGGCTTTGAACTCCTGGGTTCAAGGAATCCTCCCCACCTCAGCCTCTTAAGTGCTGGGACTACAGTCATGTGGCACTGAGTGTGGCAAGTTTCTGCTGGAGATGTTAACAGTAACATCAGGCCCTATGCTTACTAGAGAAGACACACATTCTGTTGAATAAATGAAAAATTAAGGAATAATGCTAGGGCTGAGTGAATGTTTTCCAAATTAGAACCCGTAAATCACAGCACCAACCCTAACACTGTGAAAAAATGAAATGGAAAAAATAGCAAACAGCATCACATGCAGTAAGGGTAAAATCTTGAACCTTAAGTTTCAACTGAAGTATGTATGTCTGTCTGTGTGTAAATGTAAAGTGAGGGTCCTAGATCACAGTCACTGAAGGGTAAGAAGTTAGACACACAGTGGCCTTGTGTTTAAACTACACTGGGTATGAATTTCAGCTCTGCCACTTTCTACTCTGTAACCTCAAGCAAATAGCTCACTTTTTTTTTTTTTTTTTGAGACAGGGTCTCGCTTGGTAATTCAGGGTGGCCCTGAGCTCACTATGTAGGCCAGGCAAGCCTCGAACTCAGCAATCCTCCTGTCTCTCCTCTCAAGTGCTGGGATTATAGGTGTGAGCCACCATGCCCGGCTATGGCTCATTTCTTTAAACCTCATCATTAACTGTAAAATCTCTACTGCAAATAATTCAGATGATTTGTACAAACAATGTTGGGCCAAATAAGAAAGGAATATATACTACAGATTCCCATTTGTATTAAATTTTAAAAACTGATGGGCTGATCGCTTCTCGGCCTTTTGGCTAAGATCAAGTGTAAAAACTGATGGGCTGGGGATTTAGCTCAAGTGGTACTGTGCCAACCTTGGATGCAGAAGGGCCCAAATTCAATCCCCGGTACTGAAAAAAAAAAAAAAACTGAAAAAGGGCAGGAAATATAGAGAGACACTTTTGAATCTTGGTAATATTCTATTTCTTTCATTTTTATTTTTTTATTTTTGAAGTACTAGGAATTGATCTCAAGACCTTGTACTTGCCAGGCAGCATGGCACCACTGAGCTACATCCTCAGCCCAATATTCTATTTCTTTCTTTCTTTTTTTTTTCTTTTTGAGACAGGGTCTCACTTTGTAGTTCAGGCTGGCCCTGAGCTCACTCTGTAGCTCAGGCAAGCCTTGAACTCAGGAATCCTCCTGCCTCTGCCTCCTGAGTGCTAGGATTACAGGCTTGAGGGTATTCTATTTCTTGACCTGGATGGTCCTTGCTGTACAGTGAGCCACTAAACTGCACATTTATATTTTATGTATTTCAAATGTTAGTATTTCACAATATAAAAATTTTTTAAATGACATCAACAGTGGCAACAGGAAAGAAATCAAGATGTGTTTGAGCTGACTGCACATGATTTTAAGTTAGATGCTTTTGGGGGTGGGGTACCAGGGATCAAATTCAGGACCTTGTGCTTGCAAGGCAAGTTCTTGAGCTACTGAGCAAAATTCCAGGGCTCAGTATATTAATGTTAAACTAAGCAGAGGAGTCTTACAGACGAGTGGTGGGAAGTATAGGCTGGGTAGATATTCTCCAAGTGAGACAATATGTCTGGATCAAAGCAATGTTGTAGGAATATTAATGTCACAGAGTTATGTAGTATGCAGAGAAGGGAAAAGATGAATAGCATAGCCATAAAGTTCAGAGGAGTGTTCAAAGAGGGCTCAGTGGAAGTGAAAAGAAAGTTGAGAGAACACAGACAGAGCTGGTTGAGGGAAGGGGCTGACAGGAAAGTGTTGAAGATGAGGTTTGGACCAAAGCAGCTGTGAGAAATGTGATCTCATTAACACAAAAGTGGAAAGCAAGGGGTAAAATCAATGGCTTTAGTTTCAAAGAAGACAATGGGTGACTCTAGCAGATTATTTTAAAGCAACTAGGGTAGTCATAGCGAACTTTTTAAAGCTTCCAATGACACAGACTAGAGTAGCACATATGCTATAGGTTCACCTCCACTGATTTAGGAATAAAGGTTTGGCCTGAATGAAGGATTTTGGGATTCATCAACACATGAAGAACTAAAGCTGTGGCAACAGATCAAGCTCCAAGAGGGGAGGGGTGTGTGGAGCAGCAGAAGCATGATAGGACAAGGAGAGGAGAAGGCCACATGGCCCCAAGAAGAAAAATGTAGAATATAAATCCATGATTACTGAAAAACAAGAGATTAAAAAAAGATTCACAAAAAAGGCAGCACTATCAAACGCAACAGGTCAAAAAATATGAAGAATAAGCTAAGGTCACTACAGGGAACCATTTCATCAATGTGTTAGGACAAAAACTATACTGAGTTAAAAACGGGACTGGTAAGGAAAAATAATCAATGATAGATCACCATCTATCTGTTCAGAGTGATACAGAAAACAACATTTTTTTGGACACAGCAAGAGATTTAAGTAGATGCCTATTTTGTCCTTAAGAGACAGGCATCTAAAGAAGACAGACATAGAAATAAAGGCTTTTAAGAGAATGAAATGTAATCCAAGCATATTTTCAGAATAAAAATTTGTGTGAATCACAACCACTTAAACACTTAAATCTCGCTTCCTCACCTTTTTGTTTCAGGAGAAATTGAACCCAGAACCTCTGCACTAAGCTACACCCCAACCCATTTTATTTTTGTATTATGAAACAGGTCTTTTGGGCCGGAGATTTAGCTCAGTGGTTCCAGCGCCTGCCTCGCAAGCACAAGGTCCTGAGTTTGATCCTGGTAATCACATAGAATGCTGGGTGTGGTGACTCGCAGCCACCAGCAATCAATACCACATACCACAGTGCCTCAAGGCGGCTTGCCTGGACTACATAGCGAGTGCAGGGCCAGCCTGAACTACAAAGCAAGACCCTGTCTCCAAAAAAAAAGAAAAGAAAAGAAACAGGTCTTGCTCAGTCACTAACCTGCCCAAGCTAGGCTCAATTCACAATCCTGCTCCTGTCTCAACCTTTCAAAGTGCTGAGATGGATAGGTATATGCCATCATTCCGGGCTTCTCTCGCATTTTTGTTAAGAAAAATTAAGCGACTTGCCCAGAGTCAGAAAAGTGAATTGCCTAAGGCCATGAAGTATGTGAGTTTCAACATTATTACACTCATGAAGGCAGACTTTCCATTCCACCAGACTGTCCCATGAAGGTGGGAAAAGAAGGCTAGGAGGTGTGGTAGGTGGCAGCCATATCAAAATTGCACCTTGCGGGCCAGAGGGTTAGCTCAGTGGTTCCGGCACCTGCCTCCCAAGTGCAAGGTCCTGAGTTCGATCCCCAGTAACCACATACAATATTGGGCGTGGTGACACGCCCACCAGCAATCAATACCAAGTGCCGAGCATGGTGGCTCACGCCTGTAATCCCAGCACTCGGGAGGCAGAGACAGGAGGATTGTTGAGTTTGAGGCTTGCCTGGGCTACATAGTGAGCTCAGAGCCAGCCTGAACTACAAAGCGAGACCCTGTCTCAAAAAAAAAAAAAAAAAAATTGCGCCTTGCCAGGCATGGGTGGCTCACACCTGCAATCCTGGCACTTGGGAGGCAGAGACAGGAGGACTGTTGAGTTCGAGGCTTGCTGGGGCTCCATAGTGAGCTCAGAGCCAGCCACACACAAAGCGAGACCCTGTCTCAAAAAAAAGTAAGATTCGGGAGGCAGAGACAGGAGGATTGCTGAGTTCGCAGCAGCTTGCCTGGGCACCATAGTGAGCTCAGGGCCAGCCTGAACTACAAAGCGAGACCCTGTCTCAAAAAGCAAAAAAAAAAAAAAAAGTAAGATAATTTATTTGTAAAGAAACAGGAAATTTTGAGTCAAAGAAAAATCTGGAGGGGGAAAGAAAAGAACTGGATATATTCTTGCTGTACTATAAAAAGGACCACATCCCCCTACATTAGCAATCAGTTCTACTTAAATTTGGTTAAGTACAGGCCTAAACCTGTTACCAAGAGACTCCTCTCCCTCCTCCATTCCACCCTGCTGGTGTGACACACCTCACAACTCCCAAAAAGGAGGCTCCAAGGCTCAGGTTACGCAAATTACATTTTGGGAACTGATTTTATCAAAACCTGCTTTTCAGACTGTGATGAAGGCCAGATTTAGGAAATGGAGAGCATAGTTGTTCACTTGACTAAAATTATACTGACAACTAAGGCAATCTGGAACTTGCCTCGCTAAAGGGTATTTACAACAAAGGGGATCTGTTTCACCTGGACTGCTTGCTCCAGCTCCCTGACCAGCTGCACGTCCTAAATACCAACCCACTTAGTCTGACAGGTTGCCACCAATGAAATGAAGGCTTTAGGTGGTGTGACAAAACTGAAATTGGAAACAGAATTTCATTTGCCATTATAGAATTTAAACAGATATAAGTAAAAATCATAGGCTTTTTGCTAGACATGCATACCATCCCAACTCTACTGCATACACCACCACAAAAATACATTTCCAGAGCCCACATGTGAATTTCTTCTAGATGAAAACAAACAAGCAATTTACAAGACTGGTATGGACTGGTAAGAGAAATAAGTACTTGTATTCTGCAGACCAATAGGGTGATTATTAGTTTACAACAATTTATTATATATTTTATAAAAAACTAGAAAGATAGGTATTCTAAGGTTCCCTGCAAAAAGAAGTAATAAATATTTTAAGAGATGGAAATGCTAATTACCTTGACTTCATCATTATATATTATATACATGTGTCAAATTATATTCTACTTCATTAATATGTATAAGTTTTAATTTTAATTAAAAGATTGACAGGGACTCGTAAGTTTGAGGGTTATCTTTACTTATCACTAAATACAAGATGAGAAAGAATAAACAATACTGTTGCTACTAAGTGCATAGACTTAGAAACAAAGGTGAAATGATTTACAAATTTCAATTAGCTGAAACCACAGGAAATGAATCCAGAGAAAAGGTTATCCCTTCACTAAACATCCCAAATGAAGGTGGGGACAAGAAAATAAAAATTTGGTTTGGGGATTTAGTTGAGTGGTTCGGCGTCTGCCTTCCAAGTGCAAAATCCAAATTCAACCCCGGTATAAACACACACAACAATACCGGGCATGGTGACTCACGCCCACCAGCAATCAATACCACACACCACAATGCTAGGCATGGTGGCTCATGCTTGAAATCCCAGCACTCGGGAGGATTACTGTGAGTTTGAGGCTAGCCTGGGGTGCATAGTGAACTCAGGGCCAGCCTGAACTACAAAGTGAGACAACGTCTCAAAAAAAAAGAAAAGAAATAAAAACTCAGAACACAGTCCCTATTTCCTCTCTGTCTTTCATATGCAGAGACTAAAAAAATTAGGAATTGAGTTCCTATTTGTGACGCAAACAGTTCTCATATTTATTGCAAATTTAGGTTTTCCAGCTGGACAAAAGCACTTGCAAATGTGTGGTGTCCTCTTTAGATTGGAACTGAGAAGTTTTAAAATTTCCTGTTAACATGTGAAAACAAAATGGACTGAAACCAAGGAAAAAGCACAAGTTTTTCTCTGAAAGTATGTGGACAGACGTTTCATCAATAGATAGGCTGGCTCTATGCACTACATACATCTAAGTAGCATTTCTGAAGTTGGAAATATAGAGACTGACACTCTTTAGTAATTGGTTCATGCTTCAGGTCTTCTTCACATTTACTCACAAAATAAATATCAAAGAGTTTCCCTGTGTTCTTCATGTGTCTCACAGAAGTTGAGGAGACAGGACATCAATCTTATAACTTCACTGCAGAAACACACTGAACTAGAAAGAGAAGATTTAGTGGACACAGAGAGGTGAGAGCGTGATTCAGAGCTAGATGGGAAGGCAGAAGAAAGATTATCTAGCAGAGGTATCACCAGAACACAACCTCAGCACAGTCCAAGGGAATTTTAGCCACAGGGAAGAAACAGCACCACCAAATGCTTGCGGGCTGGAGATACTGGGCTGTTAGGAATGTGGATCAGGACCGATGGGGGTAAGGAGGGCTGCTGTGTCATGGCAGTTCTAGAGTTTAACTGGAGAGGCTACAGCATGGGTGAGATAGATCATCAGATGTGTCTTTGGAGGGAGAGCATGTCTACAGCAGATGCCTTTTGGGCTGTGTGTTCAATTCATACCAGTTTTATCCACAGACTAGTTCGCTGACTAGGGAAAGATTCTGGCCACTACTGTTTGGGCTGGGAAGAGTACATGCTCAAGCTGATTTACTAGAATTCCCTGTTCCCAGAACTTTGTGATAAGGACACAGGTATGCCAATTTCTGGTAGAACTGGACTGAAAATGTGACCAGAGAGACGGTGCTGTCTTAGAAGCCCACTCTTGCCTGTGTGGAGGCGGTGGTGACAAGGGCTAGGGATGGAGTGAACAGGGCTGCTCTAGTGCTTGGCTTCAGAGGGACTGAACGCCACCTTGGCTCCTGAGGACTGAAGCCGCATCCCTCCTGAATTCCAGATCTGGGATATTTCTACAGGGCCTGGTTCCCTTCCAGTCACTTCCACTCTGGGTTTGAGTAATGAGCTTGGTGAGAGTTTTTCTGACAGTTAAATTTAATTACAACAAGCCTTAAGGAAAGCACATCTAATTTGAGAGGAAAAGGAGAGCAAGTGGGAGCGAAGGAAAACAGTGTTATGGGAGGAAGTCAGAGAGACAGCCACACAGAACAGAGGGCAGTCAGTAGTGCAGATAAACTGAGGCTGTGAACGGACACAAATACACAGGCAGAAAGTTATAAGTTGAAAGGTTGCAGGTCAATTAAGAAGAGATTAAAACAGGGCCGGAGATTTAGCTCAGTGGTTCTAACGCCTGCCTCACAAAACGCAAAGCCCTGAGTTTGATCCCGATAACCACATACAACGCTGGGCGTGCTGAATCATGCCCACCAGCCATCAATACCACATACCACAGTGCCGGGCGTGGTGGCTCATGCCTGTAATCCCAGCACTTGGGAGGCAGAGGCAGGAGGATTGCTGAGTTCGAGGCTTGCCTGGGCTACATAGTGAGTGCAGGGCCAGCCTGAACTATAAAGCGAGACCCTATCTCAAAAATAGATAGATAGATAGATAGATGGATGGATAGATAGATAGATAGATAGATAGATAGATAGATAGATAGATAGATAGATCAGTGCAAGAACAAAGTAAAAAATTTTAAACAAAGCCCAGTCCCCCACATGCACATGTACATACTTCTGACAACGTTGGTATAGTGCCTTTAAGATTTATCCAACAAGGGCCTGAGTTCAATCCCTGGTACCACCAAAAAAAAAAAAAAATTAGATTTGGAGCCAGGGATTTAGCTCAAGTGGTACTGTGCCTACTTTGGAAGCACAAGACCCGAGTTTGATCCCCAGTACTGGAAAAAAAAAAAGATTTATCCAAATTATTGCATCAACAATTTGTTCTTTTTTGTAATTGCTGAGCAGTATTCTATTACATGTTTATTGAGCCATTCAACTCTTGAGAGATATTTTTATTATTTCCATTTTGAGGTAATTAAGGAAAAAGGTACTATAACATATGTATGCAAGTTTCATCATGGTACCGCCAAAAAAATTGTGTATGATAAAAGTTTTCATTTTTATGTGGCAAATACCTAGGAGCAGAATTGCTGGGTCACATAGTAAGCACATGGTTAACTTTACAACAACCTGCCAAACTTTTCTGCAGCTGTTGTATCATTTTTAGTAGAGATACAAAAACACATACACATACTTTTTGGGGGGTTACCAGGGATTGAACCCAAGGTTTTTACACTGAGCTATATTCCTGGCCCTTTTTAAATTTTGAGATAGGGTCTCGTTATATTGCCTTGGCTGGGCTCAAACTTGTGATCCTCCTGCAGTGCTGAATTACATGTATGTACCATATGCAGCTCTAAACATTTTTTTGTATATGGAAAACAGCTACAATTTGTAGTTACTGAAGTAGTATGCTTGTATTTCCAGGTAATTCTAAAATCTGTCTTTGCATCTTTTACCTTTTACTATTCTCAGCCTTCTACTGATGGTCAAACTGTGCTTTATGACACAAAGTGTATGTGGGGTGTGGGTGTGTGTGAGAGAAAGAGAGGGAGAGAAGAGAGACAATTCTATTTTGTGGGATTTAGGAATGCTAAGCAATTGAAGTATTAGGATCTAGTCTTCTGTAATCCCTGGGTATAAGGGAATCTCTAAATATAAATTGCTTTTTGTGGTAAGGAGAAAGTATTATTTCTAGTATATGGCACAGTGGGGATGGACAGGGTAGGCCAGAGAGATGGGCTAAAACCTGATTGTATAGTGCTATACATAGGTCATGGGGACTGCATGTTCAAGAGGTAGTGATCAGAATATCTTGAGCAGAAGAATTTTTAAAGGTTTTCCAATTTTTAAATTGGAAAATGAAGTGTAAGGAGCTCAAGAGAAGCTGAGAAACCAATTAGTGACAAATGGTCATCCACAAGATGACAATGGTTTAAACTGGGCTGGTAATAAAGGAGAAGGAGTAGACATCTACAGTACTTCGTGAGAAAACTGGTAAGTTTGCCGATAGTTCAAACAATGGAATATAAAAGGAAGCAAAGGAATTAAGGAAGAACTCTCAGGTCCAGGTCTCAAACAACTAAAGGGTTTTGGTTTTGTTTACTAAGGTGAGGGAGATTACTGGAGAAATGTGTTGATATCAGGAGTAGGAAGAGTCTAGAGTTCTGTTTGACTTAGATAAGTATGAGATGCCTTGTTAGAAAGCCAAGTGGGAATGTTAAATAGACAGTTTAGATATAATAGCCTGAAGCTCAAGACAATTCTGATTAAATATACATGCTTGGGAACTAACCCCATATATATAGAAGGCTGAAGTCATCAAATGGAAGAATACTGGTAGAAAAGAAGTCCAGGGTCTAATTTTTGGAGATATGTCAATACATAGAACTCCCAAAGAGATTCAATAAAAGAGACTCAAACTGTTGGTCTGAGAAAAAGGAAGAAGAGCAAGAAGCTGGTGTCTGGTAAGCCAAGGGGTGCAGGGAGTACTTTAGAAGGAAGAATCAGATATTGAGCAGTCTCTTTTGTTCATCAGGAAACATTCTAAGTGCTTTCACTGTGTTAAGATCCCATGGGCAGAGACCCAGCAGTGACCAACGCAGAGCAAGTATCTGTTCATGTGAAGTTTACGCACATATTTTAAAGATTTCAGTGTGAAGCCGAGGGAGTCTGGGGACACATCTGTATTTAGTTTTAATCTTTAAATTTCAGAGGCTCCCATAACATGTATGACGGTGTGATGATTTCATAATTTCTACAAAAAGCCATTGATTTACTAGAACAGAAAGTATGATTTGGAAATTTGTGTGGTCCAGAACAGCAACCATCAAATATTACATATGTACAAGTAATTTAAATGCCAGATGAAATGCAGAGGTATTGGTGGTATAGGGCTAACTCAGGCTAATAAATCCCTTTTCTTCTCTGGCCTCATCTTCTTCATTTGTAAAGTGAGAAGGAGGAACAAGTTTATTTTTAAAGCCCCCTCTGATACTAAAGTTTAATACCTTAATGATCTAGAAAAAAGTAGTCAGAGCAGTCACAAATGACCAAGATATGTGACAATCACATCAACCCTCAATAATCAGTAATACTCTTTTCAATTGGAAACCACATTAGCCAAATCAACCTTTAATTCAGCAAATGAAAATGGAACCCAGGATTTTGAGTTGGAAGTTGTACTGATGAAAGGTCCTGGAGTCTCTTTGGAATAATTTTTTTATCCTTTAGGACATACTTTCCTTTTTTAAAAAAATTTAAACATTTTTATTGTCACATGGGTACAGTACATAATGATTACATTTGTCGGAGAGTTGGGGCATCTTAATTCTTTTTATTTCCCTTTCCTAAAGAAATTTTGACAACTCCAGTTAGTAGGTTTGATATAACTGTATGATGTTTTAACTCTTTAATAGAAATCTATAGCTGGGCATGGTGGCTCACATCCCAGCACTCGGGAGGCAGAGGCAGGAGGATTGCTCTGTTTGAGGCTTGCCTGGACTACATAGTGAGCTCAGGGACAGCCTGAACTACAAAGCAAGACCCTATCTCAAAAAAAAAAGTCTATACATTAAACTCAAATTTATGGAAGATATTTCTAAAAAGAACTATAGTCTCTGGTGGAGAAATCATAAACACTACAAAGTAAAGCTAAATTTGATGATTTATACCTAGCAGTCTGACAGCCTTTTACCTATAACTCTTAATTACAACAGTTCTACAGAGTATGTATTTCATCTTATAAATGAAGAATTTGATGCTGAGACATGTTTTTGCCAACTTTTTAACTTAGAATATTGTATTTGCCTTTGATGTTTGTTTCTAGTGAAATTTAATATTAAATTCTGGGTATTTTCTTTTACTAATTCATGTTTATTTGTAAAAAATAATCCATAATTTTGTATTACAATCTATAAAAACTTACTGTAAGGGCCGGAGATTTAGCTCAGTGGTTCCAGTGCCTGCCTTGCAAACGCAAGGTCCTGAGTTCGATCGGTAACAACATACAATGCTGGGCATGGTGACTCATGCCCACCAGCCATCAATACCACATACCACAGTGCCGGGTGTGGTGGTTCACACCTGTAATCCTAGCACTCGGGAGACAGAGACAGGAGGATTGCTGAGTTTGAGGCTTGCCTGGGCTACATAGTGAGCTCAGGGCCAGCCTGAACAATAAAACGAAACCCTGTCTCAAAAAAAAAAAATCTTGCCGGTCGTGGTGGCTCATGCCTGTAATCCCAGCACTCGGGAGGCAGAGGCAGGAGGATTGCTGAGTTCGAGGCTTGCCTGGGCTACAAAGCGAGACCCTGTCTAAAAAAAAAAAAAAAAAAATCTTATTATAAGTATATTAAATATAATTTGTATACTCTCCCAGAACTCAGTGATTTTTTTTTTTTACAATACAAAATGAACACATTTGGAACACTGAGACTTAATAGGAAAGAAGTGCCAAAAAGATTTGCAAAAGAAAAAAACTGAAAAAGATAAATTATTAGCATATCAGAGAGGAAAAGTCTGTTATGAAATGGAAAAACAAATAAGATGCCTCCTTTTGCCAACTATTCATCATACAGAAATAACAGAATGTGAAAGAAGAATTGAAACTAAAGAAATTCCAACAGTGGTCAATGATTACAACTTTATGGGTGGTGTTGACAAAGTCAACCAACATCTAACAAGCTATCCTGTAATCAAAAAGCAAGAAAAAATATTATTATAAAATACTTATGCACCTTCTGGACCAAACAATATGGAACTTATTTGTTATTTATTCAAATAAATAACAAAAATTTATTTAAAATTTAGATTAGGGGGCCGGAGGGTTAGCTCAGTGGTTCCGGCACCTGCCTCGCAAGCTCAAGGACCTGAGTTCGATCCCCGGTTACCACACATAACGCTGGGCGTGGTGGCTCACGCCTGTAATCCCAGCACTTGGGAGGCAGAGACAGGAGGATTGCTGAGTTCGCGGCAGCTTGCCTGGGCACCATAGTGAGCTCAGGGCCAGCCTGAACTACAAAGCGAGACCCTGTCTCCAAAAAGCAAAAAAAAAAAAAAATTTAGATTAGGGCCTGGGAATTTAGCTTAGTGGTTCCAGTGTTTGCCTGGCAAGCCCAAGGTCCCAAGTTTGATCCCAAGTAACCACATAGCACAGTGCCGGGCATGGTGCTCATGCCCACCGGCAATCAGTACCATACATCACAATGCCAGGAGTGGTGGTTCCCAGCACTCAGGCAACAGAAGCAGGAGGACTGCTGTGAGTTGAGGCTGGCCTTGAGCTCACAACGTAGCCCAGGCAAAAATTTGTTTTTAGCCGGGTGTGGTGGCTCACGCCTGTAATCCCAGCACTCGGGAGGCAGAGACAGGAGGATGGCTGAGTTCAAGGCTTGCCTGGGCTACATAGTGAGCTCAGGGCCAGCCTGAACTACAAAGCGAGACCCTGTCTAAAAAAAATTTGTTTTTAGCTTTGCCCAGACAAAAATTTTTTCCTACATTGTGGACTGTCTCTTCACTCTGTTAGTGGTTTCTTTTTCTGTGTAAAAGCTTTTTAATGAGTTCCAATTTTTGGTTTCTTGTGTGGTCAGAGCTTGCTCATTAAGTCTCTGCTTTTACTTATGTCTTCAAGAGTTCTACCTAGTTTCTCTTCCGGTACTTACAGTTTCTGTTTTAATATTTAGATCTTTGACCTATTTGATTTTAGTTTAGCACGTGGTGACAGACACAGGTCTAGTTTTGGTCTGTAGCACATGGAAAACTAGTTTTTCCAGCATCATTAACTAAAGAGGCTACCTTGGAACCAAGGGTTTAGCTCAATGACACTGTACCTGCCTCCTAAGCACAAGGTCCTGAGTTTGATCCCTGGTACTACCAGAAAAAAAAAAGATCTACAAATTCAATACAATGGATGTGATCATTATGAGTATCTAAATTCTACCAACAAACAATTCACAATTAAAAAAGACTAGTATACTTTTATTATAGACTCATATTTTTGCTTCAAATAAGGAAGTAAGCAATTCATCACTGGAGGTTTTAGTCTGAATAGGAACTTTACTCCAAAATTATACTTAGTGGAAACACTAGATAAAGAAGTTAAACATGAACTCTTCTAAGGCTCTTTCAGTAATGTCATAGACTTTTTTCTCTCTGTATCCTTTTTGTTGCTTTCTGCCTTTAATCAGTAGGTATCTAACAAGTTTGGTATCTGGAGAACTGCTGAAGCTCTGAAATAAATTTTATAATTCATAACGTGACAAATACATAGGTGCCACCTATCCCTTCATACAGCCAACCTACTCAACATATTTTTTAGCTTTGCTCAGTCTTAGGAGACAAGAATATACAAAACACAGTCTCCATGTATGTAAATTTTACATACAGGAGTTAATATCTGTTTTTAGTCGCTTAGCAATATAAAGAAATATTCCACTGTCAATACATACTTGCATACTGGTATATTTAACACAATAGTAGCACATACTTGTGCTAAGCAGATAAAAGTTAAAATGTCCTCTTATCCTTCCTCTGTCCCTTCATTCTCACTTCCCACTCCAAAAATCACTGTTAAGTTTGATGACTTTGCTTCCAAACTTTTATTCATGCATATATATGCAGTATGATCAAAATATGTTGAATATTTAAATAAAAAAATATTTAGAGAGTAAAAGACATTGTTGCTAATCTCCCTCAAAATACTCCCCCTTGATTTGAACACTTATCCCATGTTCTTGCAACTTTCTAAAGCATTCTGCAAGTCCTCTTTGTGAGGTATGATAAAAAATATGGAATGCTGCTTTTGAGTGCCACCCAACAGAAAGGCAGGCTCATAACCATATCACCCTGTGTACCACACAATTTCTGACTCTTCCCCAATGTCAAAATGATCACAAAGGGCAAATGTTTTGAATTAATTAAACACACAACACTGCAACTGAAGACACGCATGAAAGAGACCTTTGAGAAATGTTTAAGAAAGTGATGGAAACAATGGGGTAAGTGAATTTGAAGTGAGCAGAAGTGTTTTGAGGGGGATTAGCGGCAATGAGAAATTAAACATTTACTGCATTTTAAATCATACTCTGTATAACTGCAGAATGTATATATGATATAGTTTTTTAAAATATGGTTATCTCAGCTATGGTTTTCCAGTGTTTCTCTGCTATTTTTATGACAGTATGTGCAGATATATGTGTATAATTGCAGAATGTATATATGTTATAGTTTTTAAAAATATGGTTATCTCAACTATGGTATTTTGGTGTTTCTCTGCTATTTTTTTTTTGTTTGTTTTGAGACAGGGTCTTACTTTGTAGTTCAGGCTGGCCCCGAGCTCACTATGTAGCCCAGGCAAACCTCAAACTCAGCAATCCTCCTGCCTCTGCCTCCCAAGTGCTGGGATTACAGGTGTGAGCCACCATGCTCGGCATTTCTCTGCTATTTTTGTGACAGTATGTGCAGATATATGTCACTCTTTTTAACTGGTTGATTATTTCATTCTACTTTACATTATTTAACAATAATAAAATACATTTGTATTTATTATTCTCAAATTTTCACTAACTTTATTGTCCTTCCTTTTCTGATTATGATTCATCTCTTTTCTACCTTAGAACCCATGCCATCTCCTTTTCCCCAAACATCACAAACTGCAAATTTTTGTAGAGAAAAGGTCACAAATTTTTCAGGAACCTGCTCCTGACTTGTTTCCATTACCACAGGACTAGCATATTGGTAGAGCAAATAGGTCCATGAGTTGTTCAGCCACTCACCTCATTGGTTATACAGCATTTTCAAGGCTAAATGCCCAACGCCCCTTTTCTTATTATGCCCTACTGAATGTAGGTATGCCTATGCTGGGGACTTTTCTACTAGAGTCACCGGCTCACTTAAGAGTTCTTTCTTTCCAAACCTTCCTCAATCTTTTACTCTTTGAAACTAATTCCCATCTCCAGCCATGTTAAGCACATTCTAGGCACTCTGACAGAGGCTCTCTTGTTTAATTCCTGCAGCAATTCTGAGATAGGTATTATTAATTATTCTGTTATGTATGAAAGGAAATTGTGACTTATAAAGGTCAAATGACTTGGCCAAGTGACATAGGCTGATGAGATTCTTTCCCCAATACCAGGAAGCCTGCAGCAAAGGAATAGATGTAGCCCTGTTTTTATAAGCCATCTGGGGAGCAAGGGATAAGTCTTTACCATACAGACCAAGAGATCCACTCAGAGGCAGCAGAAGTAGCAGTGTTTTTTGTTTTTGTTTCAATGGTTCAAAAGTCCTACAAGAATTCTGATTGGCCCTACTGACAAGCTATCCAGGCCCACCAGCTGGGTGACTCTTGACCCTCCATGCTTCTCACTGTAATTAATGCAAGGTCCTTGGCTCACAGTGTGAGCATCAAGACCCCGTTAGAGTTAGCAATGACCTTTACATTTCTCAGGCTTTTCAAAATATGTAAAACAGCTGGGTGTTAGGAACGCCCCTCAAACTCTCAACCCTGAAATATGGGTATATGCATTTTTTTTCTAACTGTGATGTTTTCACCAAGTTTTAGGGAAATGACTTTTATATGCCTAAAACATACTATATTTGAGATATGGATACTTTTTCAGTTGTCCAAGCAAACTACAAAGGCACAGAAAAAGAAGATACTTGCAGAAGGATTTCCTTGACTTAAAAAGAAACCTCAATAGCAGGAGAACACAAGAAAAAAGGAATAATCTCAAAAAATCTGGTGGGGGAAGGGAGACTGGCTTTCATACTTGTGCCTGTGATATCCTTTTGTTCTCCCACCTCATTGTATTAAGGATGCTAAATCAAACATGATTGCAGTGTGATGTTTGTGTGTGAAAATGACAAAAGCAATAGGCCAAAATCCCAACCTCATCTTGAACCCTGAAGACTTTTATGGCTTTTCCTTCAGTAGGCCCTCCCCCTAATCCACATTAAAGACCACATTGTTCAAAAGGGTCATGGTAGGTTTCATACCCCATTTTAATACAATGTCAATGGTAACTAAACATCCTAGTTTTGTTAGCAATATTTGTGTATCTGTGAAAAATGGCTAGGGTGCTATGGGAATAATTAAATTAATAAAGTAATTGTTTGGCATCAGAGAGGCAAAAACAATAGGAAGAAAATATGCAAAAAGAAAAGGGAAAGTGTGGGTAGGGGAAAGTAAAAAAGGGAAAGAAAAAATTTGATAGTTTAAAAAAAAGGAAACAAAGCTTATGTATATAGGAGGCAGGTTGTAGAAAGGACAGGGGAAAGAGGAACAACGAGAATAAAGATGTATTGTGTCCAGGTACAAGTTCTCAAGGTTAAATGTGATCATATTTGTATGTATAAAACATATCAATAAAATCATTTTTTAAAAAAGAGGCAAAAACAAGAGTATCAAGGCAATCTTACTTGTAGTGATTATGTCAGATTTTCTTTTTAATTTCATCAGAAAAGGGATAAAGGTTAAAAACATTTAGGTGACTCTGCAAAGTGTTTAAGTATTCACCCTACCTCCAAGCTTGTCCAGAACGTCAGGGCTCAATCCAAGAAGTCTAAACTAAACTCGCTGTTAATTTCAATACAGGTCTTCCCAACCCCTTATTGTACTTGTTATGTCTGCAAGTCACATTACGAACACTAAATTGGCTTATGTATGTATTCCTAAAAGATTTCCAATTGAGAAAGGAATCAAAAGCTATTTGTGGTTCCATTTTTCTTAGGTCTTATCAGCTGTCACCAATACTTCAGAGGGTTAGTGGAAGAAAGGCGGCAATGACTCCATTAGTCTTTCCAACTGCCATAAATAATTTGCATCATAAAAGTACCTACAGAATTATTGCCTTAGCCCTCTGGAAAAGAATACAGTAAAACAGAAGGTTACAGTTGGGCTTGGTAAAGGGAAATGTGAAAAATTAAACGAGATTATAAGAAAAAAGCAAATTTGAGATAGTGCTTTTAATAAATCACAATTTTGCCGGGCACAGTGACACATGCTTGTAATTTCAGCTACCCTAGTGGCTGAGGCAAGAGGATAGCTAGCAAGATCGAGGTTAGCCTGGAAAATAAAGTGAGACCCTCTTTCAAAATAGATAAATTTTTAAATTTTCCACTTCCACTGGTAGCTCAGTACCTAATTGATTTCAATCCCTCATACTAAAAACAAACAAACATCACAATTACAGTGGCAGCATTGTTCACTTTCCCCAAATTAGGCATTTTAAAAAATTAATACTCATGCATAAAGATGTGACATGATTATCACAACCCAGTGCATTTTTAAGTAAGACCCATGATTTCTGTAGATTCCTTGTACTACAAGTTTAATTTAAAAGATCTCAAAATAACACACTAAGAGGATCTGTTTAGCTCAGTGGAAGTTTCAAGAGCCAATACCAGCTGTTGGGAGAGGGATTTCACACATGTGTTACTCAAATCCTAACCAAATCTTTGGGTTTTTTTTTTCATTCCCTTAGTGATGCCTCAAAAGCCAACACGGTAAAGAATTAAAAAAGAAAAAAAGATTACTCAGTGCTTTGATGCATGTGACCAAGACCAAAATGATCACCCTCTCCAATTCAATACAGTATTAGCATGAGGACAAAAGGCATTTAAAAATCAATTTGGAATTATTTCTATCAGGGGTTGCCTAGTCTTTGGAAGCTGAAGAATGAGAATATTCCCAAACGCTGAAAGGGCACTCAAGATATTTTTAATCCTTTAAGGAGAAATATAATTTTCACAGGGAAAGTTACTTGGTGGCATTGTTTTGGTTTTAGGTATGTGTCCTGCCAGGCAGGGCCTATGCACAGAGCTGCATCTATCTTGAAGTGTGCACAATGGCCTCTCTCTTGCTGCTCTCTGTTATTGATCCTTACAGATGCTCCAAGGCCCTTCCCCCACTTTCTCCAAATCCCAACCCCCCATTCTGAAAGATAGCTTAAGAAATAAGACTTCCTGCCTAGCGACTGGCAGGGTTGAAAGACCAGATTGTATGACTCCACAGATCAGGCCTGCCACAGTGAAAGCTTGAATAGAGTTAACCCTCTGTGAACTAAAACAAAACATTTGTATGCCCAGCTGTGACAAAGGTTAATTTAAATGGACAAGGGCCCAATATCCAAAACCAAGCATGCCTTTTTTTTTTTTTTTACAGTAGCATTTCACTGACCTCTTTTGTAAGTAGTTGGTGCCTTTTAAGTTTCCACAGACCTCATTCAGCTGGGATCTTTCATTTTGCCTTATTAGAATTTTATATGGAAGATTCAGGTGAAAATTTTAAAATTCATCTCCTTGTTTCATGAAAGCTCTTGTTTTACTACTGTACGTTATTTTCTGCCACTGAATTACTAAGAAAAGCTGAAGTTTTAAATCTTAACAAAATACACACACTAGGAAAGAAGTTCTCTTTTCCACAACTGTTGGACTATATCTCACTAAGAGATTCAAACTGGTCAGAAAAAAATCTGACTCCTCCACTAAACTCATAACCACTGCACTGTACCTCTGCCACTTCCTGAACTCCTACTCCAAAGAAAATCTTTTCTTGAGCTACTTTCTGAAAAAGCCAGTACATAGAGAGGAAAGGGGAAGGAGGTTGCTCACAATAAAATTATCAGGTCTTGTATGTAATTGACAATTCCTGCTCTTTCATTTCCACTAATTTACAGTGAAAACAAAGTACTGGTGACATATAAGAAGCTAGGGGGCATGTGAGGAAGAGGGTTGACGGCATTTCTACAAAGAATACTATTACAGCAGGGAGCCCCACTTTCTTGATTGTTCATCCCCAGAGTGAGCATAAAGCAGCCTTTCTATGGCAGATGTTAGCTGTGCTGCAAGGGGCTGGGAGGCTTTCCCAGGATCATTTCATAGGGTTAATGCCACTGTTAAAATTTATCAACTGCTTCAAAGAGTCAGGAATTCTCCTGGCTATAGCTCAGCAGTGCTTGCTTGTAAGAAATCAAACTCTGCAAATTCTTAGGGTCTACTTTATAAATGCAGCGAATCTTTATGTTAAGACTTATCTTTAAGCTGTTTATATAGCTATAATATTTACTATCACTATAAACTACATATACACAGAAAATTTGCCATTAAAAAATAATCTCCTTTAAAAAGAAATTACCAATAGCTTAGTCTCATAACTCAAACCCTAATGGATCTAAGTCCCCCCAAAGAGGATGAGGCTTCCTTATCAGTACCCTCCTGACTCCAATTCTATCTACAATTAACAGGATGAAATAAGGCTTCGGCAAAAGGAAACTAGATTAAACAATTTAAAATATAAACAAATTCTGTCAAGAGGTGAACAGAACAATTTTTAAATGTAAATTTTACTCTGTACTGGAATGTTAAGTTTAAAAGTTTTTTTTTAATTACCATAAAATTTAAATCTGCTGTCCCCCTTTTCTCCTGCTCTTTCTGTTAAAACACCAACCACCACCATTACTTCACTGCAGCCCTCCTTCCTTGCTTCTCTCTTGTACCCAAAATATTCACAGCCCAGCGCTGTGTACCCAAAAACTTGTTGGCTGAATTCTGTCTGTGGACTTGCTTCCCTTCTCCGTCAAGGCTACTATTTGATCTAAACCTTCAAAGAAAATTACTAAACCTTAGATTTGAGTCCAAGACTTTAACAATCAGGCCCCTTACCTTCCCATGTCTCCATTTCATGCTTCTCGGAGTCTGCTGAGAAGTTCTATTGCAGCCATGAAGAAACAGAGATTATAAGACAAGTCCAGCTTGATGACCACCCTTCCGACACTTGGTCAATTTCTTTCTCTAAGGCGGACTACGACAGTCATCCTCACAGGTCAGTTTACAAGCTGGTCATGTGATTAACAAAGTTCAGGCTCTAAGGTCACAGTATGTATGGAGTTCGTTTATTACCAAAGGTTATCTAAGTGGAACTGATAGACTTATTTTCTCTAGTTAACAATACTGCTTAGCACATTTCTCTGAAAACCAATACTGGAACATTTAAGAGAAATACTCCACTATTCTAAACCAGAAACTCCAAAATTAAAAGGAAGCATTTTAGAAAGACAAAATTTTAAAGGGCTTTAGTCTGAGGAAGTTTTTCCTTCTTTTTTAAAAAAGCTATTCTATACTATATCCTTCTATATTGTGTTTAAAAATTTAGAACATAAACCTTAGACCCAAAGAAAAACACTACACTTTAAGAATCTGTTTTGTTTTGTTTCTAAAAGGCAAGATTAGGATTCCTGCTTTTTGTCATTATAATAAACAATGACAAGGAAAATTCTGAGAAAATTAAAACATGGTGCTATAAGTTGTTTGCAGGGCTTTCTTTAACTTTAGCCCTTGGTTTCCATGCTCTAGTTTCAAAGAATGTGCAGAAAGGAAACTAGGTCTGCAAAATTCTTTTAAAAAGCAAAGGTTAGAAATTTCATTCCCCTCCCCCAGTGAAAAGGTTACATCTTTCAAGTAAGCTTCTTGCTTCATTCCTCTAAAGCTCCTAAGATCTTAAGCAATCATCATGTACAGCCTCTTCCCTGATTCACGGACTGCACTGGCAGCACAAGTCCAGTGTGTAGGACAGACTGTACCTATACTCAACCTCACCACAGAGCTGCAGAGGCGGGCAAATTTGAGCCATATGCTAATGACACATGATGTCAAACATTCAGCTATCCATTCAGATATCAGAACACACAAAGAAGGGCAAGTTCCCATGCAGGAGGCCCTAAGATTAATCTCTAACAACACAAAAAAGGGCAGGGGGAGTTCTGCTGAGAAGGTGGAATGGTTCAGAGACACTGATTCCTAAGGATAAATGCTTCTTTAACAGTGCGAGCTGTTTCAGTCTATGAAATATCCCTTATTGTCTCAGCCTAGGGAATTCTAAAAAGGCCAGGTACAGTTTACAACACTGCTCCAGAAAGAAGGACACCCTTTTTGGGATAGTTACTTTACAGTCTTATAAATGAAATGACAAATAATGCTATTAACATCACTAGAGGGCTCTCCTAACCAATAGTGAACATTAGGATCATCTTACAAAGTACAGACTGGATAGATTGACTATTAGTTTAGGAAAGGAGAAATGGCTAAATTTCTTTAAAAATAAGTGCTCTGTCACTGCCATCAAATACCTGGCCCCACCCCACCAAAATTCACTAGCTTTCCCACCTCATCTGTATAAGAGATTAACAAAGATTTTCTTCTCAGTTCCTGTGGAATTTAATGTACCTCTTGAGTAATTTTAGCAAAGTGACTATAAATAGAAAGGGAAGGCCATCAACAAAAACCATTCATTTGTAAACCCTTTTTTTTTTTTTTTAAATGGTAGCAAAGTTTTGTTAAAGGCAGGAAAAGAAACCAGCTCTGCAGAGCGAGTTTGGGCCAAGTAATGTAGGAAGAGTACACCAGACAGTGTGAGGGTGGCCTGAAACAGTCTCCCTAACTGATACAGGCTTACCAGAACTTGCTACCTCCACATGCTAGAGGTAGTAAGCCTCTGTGTGCTGGTATACCAATTTGAGGAGATAAAGATGAAACAGAGAGCTGTTAGCCTAGGCCCTCATATTAAGAATAAAGTAGAGAGGGCTGGAAATTTAGCACAGAGGTTCTGGCGCCTGCTTAGCCAGCACTAGGTCCCTGGTTCCACTTCCTGGGTGTGGTGACTCACACCCACCAGCAATCAGTACCACATACCACAGGGCTGGGCGTGGTGGCTCAAACCTATAATCCCAGCACGTGGGAGGCAGAGGCAGGAGGTTTGCTGAGTTCAAGACTAGCCTGGGCTATATAGTGAGCTCAGGGCCAGCCTGAGCTATAAAGTGAGACCCTGTCTTTAAAAAAAAAAAAGTAGAGATACTGATATTGATGATTACTGGTAATACTTGGGATTGAACCCAAGACCTTCATTTTAAGGTACATTACCAGCCCTTTTTGTTTGTTTGCTTTTGAGACAGGGTCTTGCTTTGTAGTTCAGGCTGGCCCTGACCTCACTGTGTAGCCCACACAAGCCTCAAACTCACAACAATCTTCCTGCCTCTGCCTCCCTAGTACTAGGATTACAGGCGTGAGCCACCACACCCAACATAGTGGTATGTGATTACAAGGGACAAACTCGAACTCAAGACCTTGTGTAGCGCCAGAACCACTGAGCTAAATCCCCAGCCCTGGTTGTTTTATTTTTTGAGACAGGGTCTTACTACCTAATTCAGGCTGGCCTCAACTGGCAGTGATCCTCCTGCCTCAACCTCCTTGGTACTGAGGTTATAGATTATAGGTGTGTACCACCATGCCCAACTCCAATTGTTTTTTTTTTTTGAGACAGGGTCTCGTTTTATAGTTGTAGTCCAGGCAAGCCTCAAACTCAGCAGTCCTCCTATTTCTGCCTCTCGAGTGCTGGGATTACAGGCCTGAGCCACCACGCCCGGCTCCAATGGGTTTTTTGAGAAGGTCTGTCATAGGACTTACTTTGAAGAGGGGGGAAGAGAAGGCAAATATCTTCCTTGTCACTCATGTGACTTGGCTAAGGCTCCCAAGAAAGTTGCTAAAACTGAGTCCAGAATGAAAACAAAAAAACTGTTAAGATAAAAGGAATTCTGAAACACACATGAATGGGAAGGAAGAGAAGAGTAGTATTTTCTATTTGTCAATATTAACTTTGTAGAGAAAATAGTAGATAAACAAAATTCTGTATTAGCACTGCATTGTTTATCTAAGAATCCAAATTATGAATGACGAACCTTAAACAGCAAGACAAGGATTCCATTTTCATTTTAAAGACACAAAAATTGCAGCAGAAAGAAAGGGAGAGGCAAAGGTCATAAATCAACTGGGAAGAAAAACAAATAACCCTAGCTCCTTATTTCTTCCATTATACCTTATACCTTTAAGGAGAGAATTAAGGTAAAGCCTCTTTTCAGATGCTCTGTTTAATGGCATCTCTCATTTATTTGTTTGCTCCAATGGCAGCCTTCAAGAGGACTGCAAATTCTGAAGCTGAAGAGGGTATTATCAAGATGTAATGTAAGTTTAGCCCTTCAATGTAAAACACGGGACAGCCAGAATGAGTGGCCTCAAGACCACAGAAATCATTTCAGCCTTATCTGTTCTTAAGAAGCTTTTGATGAAAGTCTGTATACTGAAATCCATGTGACCACATTCATGGAAAGACTTTTAGCCATTTCAGAAAATCAGAAATCCTCAAAAAGTATTCTAAATTTTTTAAAAACTTGTAAAGGTTAAAATAAAAACAAAAAAATAAGCGTTCACCATCTCTAGTTCTCATTTGTTGGATCACTGATACTGACATTCCCTCTGTCAAGGGAAAATTTAATTCAACCAAACAGGAATAATGAAATCACAGTCAAATGAAGTCCACATTACCTGAGCCTAAAAAGCAAAACCTCCAGAATGTAGAAAAAGAACAAGAACAACAAAGAACCACTTTTGTATGATTTCTACAGATAAGCCTTCTACTCAGAGTTGGAAAGAATTCAATAGTTTTAAAAAACCTTGGCATTGATGAGCCCAGTTGGTAGAACATTCTTGTAATCCTAGCCCTTAGGAGGCTATAGCAAGAGGATCACCACAAGTCTGAGGCCAGCCTGCCTACACAGTGAGTTCAAGGACAGTGTGACTACAGAGCAAGACCTTGTCTCCAAAACCCAAAAGCAAAACAAACAAAAGAAACAAAAAAGCCTTAGCATTGAAAACCAAAAAAATATTCCAGAAACTGGAGGTTTTCATCAAATTCTACAAACAATTATCAAGTGAGTGTCTCCTAGGAAACATTATGCTGCCTGTGGTGACATAAAGAAGTATCATGTGATCCTAGATCTAGAGATGTTCATCATCTGCTGACCTCTTCAGCCTCATTTCCCACCACTCTGTATTAATTCACTTGTAATACAAAACACTGAAAACATAAGTGAGAGTGGTTATGGTTATGAGTGCTCAGGGAGGGAAGTATTAAGGAAAGGAAAGGAAGTATTAAGGAAGGGAAGTATTAAGGAAACACAGATGAAGCAATAATTCATTAGGCTACAGTGGGCTGCCACAGTGAGAGAGCACTGCATATGAGCAGAAACTTCCAGTTCCCCAAGTAGAAGAGTAAGAAATGCATTTCAAGATCTGAAGAAACAGGAAGAATGATGAAAACCTGAAAAGACTTTGTAATGTCAGTGTCATCAAGTCTGGACTATTCTATTACATAAAAATAACATGATATGGAATATTTCTATAGGAAACTTGGTGTGGGAATATGATGAGGGGAAGGAATAAATATGATACAGAAAGAAAATAAAAGAGCATGTCTAAGGGGGGAGGAGGGGGGAGTGGGTAGGGATATGGGTAAAAATGAGAATTAACTTGTGGCATATACTGGTACAAATTTCCCAATGTTATATGTGATCTTGAGATGTATATAAATTGTACCAATAAAGAATTCAATTAAAAAAAATAACATGATAAGCTGTGGAAAAGAAGACTACGTGCTTTAAGAACAGACTTACACATAAGAACACATATGATGAATGCACCTTATTTGGGCCCTGATTTGAACAAATCAACTATAAAAACCCTTGAGATAGCAAAGTGGGCACAGCATTTAATTATCTACCCAAATGATGAATCTGGAAAAGACAAGCCTACCTTCACGTTAAAAAGGGGGAGGTGAGGATTTTGATGCGTGGTTTCAATGCTTGCATCACAAATGCACCTGAGTTCAATCCCTGGTACAAAAACAAAACAAAAACCAACTCACAATACCCTAGTCAAGATTTTGTTCTTAAAATTTTAAAACATCAATGCCGGACGTGGTGGCTCACGCCTGTAATCCCAGCATTCGGGAGGCAGGGACAGGAGGATTGCTGAGTTTGCGGCAGCTTGCCTGGGCACCATAGTGAGCTCAGGGCCAGCCTGAACTACAAAGCGAGACCCTGTCTCCAAAAGCAAAAAAAAAAAAAAAATTTAAAACATCACAGCCAGGCGTGGTGGCTCACGCCTGTAATCCCAGCACTAGGGAGGCAGAGGCAGGAGGATTGCTGAGTTCGAGGCTTGCCTGGGCTCCATAGTGAGTTCAGGGCCAGACTGAACTACAAAGCAAGACCCTGTCTCAAAAAAAAATTTTTTTTTAAACATCACAATCAAGAACAGATTATACTATGAATACATTAGTCTGTTTTGAATGACAAGAAAAGAAAGGAACCAGATACACAACAAACAAACACAAATCACCAACTACTATGTCTCCCAAGAGGACTGAACAAGTTGAGACTCACTCATCTCATATGGTACCCTGGCTGTTTACCTTCTTCACAGTTACGATGCAGACTGGCCCAGGGATTAATCCAACTAAATATTGTGACTGCAGCTATAATAACACTTCAAACTGCCGTTAAGCAACATATGCAATGAAGTAAAGATCGAAGTAATAAAATACAAGTCCCAAATATGGGACAGGAAAATGGGTAGTCTTTTTCTTTTGATACTTTTGGAAAAGGAAGACAACTTGAAGCTGAGCAGTCAGTCTACCTGCCCACCTGTGTGGCCTAAGGATAGTCAGATGATAGATTTCACAGGAAAATGTTTCTGCCTACAAGGAACACAGCTCTGCACGAGGGCACTGGGAAAAAGCATAGCAGATAATCATTCCCACCTCCTGCCTC